>JARGXW010000009.1:600000-830073 GCA_029204085.1 Mycena sp. CBHHK59/15
ACAACGACCCTACCTTTGCCACAGCTTTTCCAACTACCATAGCCACGTTAAAAAAAGTGCAGAATTCCATTGCCAAAACCAAAAACCACCTCTACCTTGTCGTGAAAGAGAATGGCCACGACGCGATCAGATTTTCATTCAAGGTCTTTGAACCCAAGGTACGGTCATCCACACTTCAAATAATATATGTATTCAATAACCTCGATCCAGATGTCCTCATCAGGTATATATTCTCTCTGTCACTATTATCTTCCTGACATTGTATCAGCTCCGACTATAGACATTGCATCTTACCCTGTCCCCACCGAATGTTGCGAATCTCTCCAAAAGATTGCCGACAACTATGTTGTCCGAGACTTTATAGTATGGGATGTCGACGGAAAGTGTATTCCTCCTCAGAATATTTTGTCAAAACTTCCAGGAGCTTTAGTTGAATGCTATTTCAGCATCACCCATCACTCCTTTGGTGGCAACGACACTTTTAGTGGTATAACCTTTCACAACATCTATCATTCCTCAGTCCACTGACATTATATCTCAGGAATTATCCAACAAGTCATCATCTTGCGAGCAGCCACACCGAAACCCCCGAGTCCCATCAAATCCTCCGCATCGAAGCCATACAGAGTGCCCATTTTCTCTCCTCAACAAGTTCATGCCCAAGAACAACGTGCCATATCATTCTTCATGACTCCAATCTCTTCGGCTGGACCGTCCAACAGTAAGTCCATCCTTCACTACCAACTCGTACAATTATTCAAAGCAACCCCAGCGTCGATTCCCAAACGCAAGGCCAGCACAGAGCCAGAAGGGAGCAACCCGAAACATGTAAATATTAGCGAAAACACAGACGACCAGAACAATAAAGACAAAGGAAAAAACAAAGCAGACGGACACCTGAGCTAGTTAGCATAATTTTACTACCACACCCATTTGATCTCCTGCCGATGTAAAACTACGGCTCATAACTACGGCAATGTAACTGTTTGTGACCTGCCACTTGCCGGCTTCTTACTATCATAAGGTAGGGTGCATGGACGATGTGCATGCATCACGTGTTTTGCGTGACTTTCGACTAAAAATCTTAATGGCACATTTTTGCGGGCCTAATCAAGAAATCGGCTCCCAAGGGATTGTGCGAAACGAACATTTCCTTGCAGCCAGATTTTTTATTTGGTCCAAATTGCGGCCGCCATTAAGCCCAGAGTCTGTGCAAAAGTGCTTTGATGGCCAGATTTTTAGCGGGCGTCACATCATGTGACGTATGCACATCGTTCATGCGCCCTACCTTACAGCTGTTTTGGAAACTATAGAGGGGTTTCATAAATCATTGATGCTCGATTTTTGTTTACCTCTGTTTGACACTGCATCCCCGCTCCACCAACGACTCACGCTCTGTATCAATGGTCATCGTCTGTACTGTGGAGTTGCTATGCATTTATTTAGACCCCATCCCCACTCATGAACACAACCACCTAAGGCTCCAAGCCTTTCCGTTTGCAAATGTTTTCAAACGGTAAAAACCGTTTTTATTTCCGTTTTGTTTGTCAGATCTGGCAAACTGTTTATAAACAGTTTTAAAACAGTATAAATAGTTTCAAAACAATCACTCACCTGGGATGAGTGCCAGCATGCTCACTTGTAGTTTAAAGGTCCCAAATGGCTAGCTCAGGCATATTCCGAGGATCTTGAGTGAGAATGGATAAGCCTGACGGACGTGTCACTGGCTCCTAATCCCTATTTGGATCGAATATCACGTGACTGATCGCTTCCGGCAGTTCCCGCGTCCCGCCGAACTTGTACATTTCTTCTTGTTTTCCGACATGGTTCGGGTTTATCCAAAATACATAGGTAACATGATAGACATGCATCTGCCTCAGTGGGAGGCAAAAAATATGACAATTCCAGCTGGAGGATCTCTTCAGAATGTCCCCGAAATTTAGCCCCTGAAAAATACTGTTTGGAAACCATTTGAAACGGTTTTAAACTGTTTCCATACCATTTCCGTTTGTTTTGTCCGATTTCACAAACGGAAACGAAATGGTTGGAGCCTTACAACCACCCATGCAATCAACTAACTCGACCTCTTCGCACTATCGGGAGCACACCCGGGAACAGGACAGATGCACAGTCCTAGCTCCCCCCCCCGCCACTGCTCAACTCCCTCCTCTGTATACAGCTGAGAGCGCGAAGGAATTGAAGGCGAGGGCAATTGATGACAATGGCAGGTGGAGCGATACAGTGTCAAACAGAGGTAAACAAAAATCGAGCATCAACGATTTACAAAACCCCTCCATAGTTTCCAAAACGGCTGTATGATGTCATCAACTCAACTCTTAAGCTTGTCAGAGACCAGCGATCTCGCGGACCCGCAGCAGTGCTGCCGCAGCACAATATTCAATGCGGCAGGATTTCTGGTGACCCTGTGAGACATGGCCTTAGTATATTCCAGGCTTTCTCATGTGTCGCCACCTCAGAAATGTTGCACACTTGGAGCCGGCCAAGTCGCTACCAAGACACACATATCATGATATATCATCTCTTGGCTGGTCGTGCATTATCGTAACTACAACACAGACCACTTCATCAAATTATCAGGTTGATGTTCTCCCGTCCTATTGGATTCGTGTGTGCTGTTTTTTTTGCCGGACTAGTTCTGTGGTACACACACGGTGTGTAATCAGACCAATGCCATTGGGGTCGCCCCACTATCTCGGACTCGTATAATACGCACTGCCATAACTCACAATAACCCAGGTACCACCACAGAGCCATGACCATCTCCTGGTCGTTTCCCTTGCGGGCCCGCAGGTCTTACTATGACAGGATTGCTGTTCTGAGACCTCAATTAATTTGCAACATACTTTCACCATTGTCTCGAAGCTGGACTGTGCTCATTTTTGCATTTACCTGCGCTTTCGCCTCCATTGTGCTCATTTTTACCCGCTACCTGTGGCCTTCCTTCCGGGGAGAACGCATAACGTTCCAGCTCGATGCGTGGCGGAGGCCTGTGTATGACCCATTCACTCGGCCTCCGGCTCCAGACGCCGTAGCAGACCCACCATATGGCCAATTAAAGCACATCTGCAAATCCCAGATGCTTGTCTGGACCAATGGGTGGCCTCTGGGCGATGGCGGAGTTCTTGTAGTCGTGTGCCAACACAAGAATCCGTCATCGACTTGGTGAACGGCTCGTGCGTGTTTCTCACTGTCTCGCTGAAGAAATGTTAAATTCACTCCCGTTTAGCGACGTACTGCACTCGGAATCTCGAGACGATCTGCTCACAGCATTAGAGTATAGCACAGGAAATGCTCGCTTTCGCCAGCATGACGAGCTCCGCTATTCCTTGTGGTCTGCATTCCAGAATACCAAGACCTGGAAAGACAGTGTCTGGCACGTGGTAACCGCCGATGTGCCTGACCCCGAAGCTTTCGACGATAACCAACGCTTGGGCCTGGTGCCACAGTGGCTGGACATCGAGTGTTCATGGGCGAGGGGTGCGAATGGGGAGCCACCAGTTTATCTATATCATGGTGTGTCTAGTTTTTATCATTACCTCGTAGTATGTCTTCTAATTTTCCAATGTAAGACAGCGAAGTCTTTCATCTGACTAGCTCCCCTGGTCATGTGCCGTCACTCGAAGAGGTCGAGACATGGCGCAATGCGGTGCTTCCAACGTTCAACAGGTACATTTTCTATGATTGACGTTAACTGAGCACTCAATGAAATTGTCAGTATGGCAGTGGAATCACAGCTGCCGCATCTAGATCCCGAGGTTGTATCAGAAAATATGTGCATACTCTCCCTATCCGAGAACAATCGATGTTCCTCATATGAACGTGCCTAGAGTCTATCTGAACGACAACCAATTTTTAACGCTGCCGTTACCTCCATCCGCATTCCATTCGCCATTGTATGGCCCCGTATTCCGACTAGACACCTTTTTCATGATCCAGGGCGACCCTTCTGGCGATGCTCCCGGTGGCGGCGAATGGTGTTCCTTGGGCTGGAGCGCCCATATCCTGAGTACGTATCTTCTGTCGAGATTTTCAGTACATACCTCAATGCGGCCCCTGTCTAGATCAACGCTTCGGCAGCCGTGCCCGCGCCTACGTCCGGCACAATGCGCGGTCGTTCTCGCTGCCCCTCATGCATGAGGCGGCTCTCACCTTCGGAGAATACTTCGCTTTGACCCCCATGTCGCAATTCCGCAGTGCGCACGACGTCGGCGGGGAGTTCGAGGTCAACACGATTTTCTCGGCTACCCATTTTGTGATGGAATGGCATCGTGAAGCCCTGCTGTGGTCGTGGGTTGTGGCAAAGTGGGGCGCGTGGCGGACGGGATCCTCGACGAGGAGCTGAAGGATGCGATGTGGCTGGAGCTCGGAGCAGACGACAATACGAAGAGCTGCGCCGGAATCAGTCTATGCGGACAACAAACGCCGACGTCGAGCTGAATATGCGGGTAGCCGGGCTGCAACGACCCCAGTTGGATACACCTGAAGAACGGGCAAACACCACATATATATTTGATACATTCTCCGCGAGCTCACGCCGTTCGCTTTCTCATCAATTGTCTCTTCAGTTTCTTTAGATGGCTATGCATCCAACTACCGTGGGCGACCGCAGGAAACCGTATTATCGCGGAACGAGTGCATAGGCGAAGATCAGGAGACAGCATGGGCAGTTTTCAGACGGCTGGCTGTCGAGAGGACTCACTGCGGTGATGGAGGTAAGCGTGTTCCGGGGAATCATTCAATGGATCGTGCAGTCGAATCTCACACTCGAACAGTCATCTCGGCGCTCACGCACACCTCTCCCCATGGCCTATCCGTCTTCTTACCACCGCCGACTGCCTTAGCTCCCGCGCCGGGACCGGCCGTGTTGCCCCTAACCATACCCGCGAGTCCACCGCCATTACCCGAAAACCCGCACGGTTCGCGGTGAGGCTCATCCAGCGCTATGCGTATGCCATCACCAAAACGCCGTCGGTATTCTTCGGCGTCTCGTCTGCGGAACAGGGCAAGCTCATGTTCAGCTGGCTGCCCGCCGACCTGGCGCTGCTGTGCGTCAACGACGACCTGGACGATGGCGCCTTGAATGTCACGCAGGGTGATGTGATGCTGCGGCGCTGGTTTCAAGACAAGTGGCCGGAAAGGCTGGACTACGAAAAGTAACGCTATCGGGGATCCTCAAGTAATAGCAGTCTTGTAACTCTGTATTCAAAATCCATCTATTCATATTTCGAATCTAATTCCGACCAAGTTACCGTGCAGTGCAAGTGCGATGTCCACCGCGACTGTCCTTGCACTTCAAGTTTCCCTTCGTAAATCGGGCGCCGAAAATCAACCCCAAAATTGTGGTAGTGTGCATCATCCCGTAAGTATCACTGGCCATGGTACACGGCGTGAAACGGTGATAAGTAAACACTCAGACTCGGAGTGCAATGACGCGCTGTAAGGATTCGGCTGTGGGTCTGTCCTCGTTTCCTTTTACGATATCTCGTTACACTCCCACTCCTCTCGACTCACTCAGGCTGTGATTCCTGTAGTCTATAGGACCGTATTTTTTCGTTCAATTCGACAGTCATGCGTCGCAGGATACCTGTCGATGTGCCAGTGGAATTTTGGTTGTGTCACGCGTCACCAAGGCGGTTGTCGAATTGGTTTTATGTCACTGCCAGAAATTCGGTGCCCAAAGCCTGCAAAAAAGCTCGATTTTTGCGAAATTTTTGGTCAAGTTGTCGAATTTTTTCGGTCGGTCACGGTTGGTTTGCGGATTTGTCGAATTGTCAAGCAGTCACGCGTCACACCCCCTGTCGAATTGAACGAAAAAACTTGATACAGTACTAAGCTTAAACTCCTTAGAAGTAGGCTACAGTAAGCTGCAGTTCCCTGAACAAGGAGATCTTTCCCCCGTTCTCGCTTGTCCCCAGCATCTCTGAGTCTCCCATTCTGTGGGCTTCACTCCAAGAAGCCTCACTACGACAAGTCCAGAAAAGGCAATGATCGCTGGACCGACAAGGCGTCAGCCTTTGACCTTCACAACGACAAACAACACCCTCTTCGGGGCTTCCGACAAGTATGCGCATGGAGAAAAAGCCTAAAACAACTCATTGGATTCTCAGATGATCCAAATCAGCCAAGCTTCAGTACAGTCCTTTCAAAGTTTACTACCTTGAGGCTTGGGGACTCAGAGTCGCTGTGCGTTACTAATAGTAAATTATGAAACAAATTGCTGGCAGCGATGTTTCTCGGCGATTGGCTCTGTATTCCTAAGGCAGGTCTTTTCTTAATTTTTAGCGTGCCCGTGACCTAACCTCAGCGCTTGTTCAGTGTATCCCGATCAAATCCCAATACCTACATCGCTGATGCCCCAGATTTTCTTCTCTCGGCCTTGACACAGATGTTATTTTCCAGGTTCTTCCAGGCGACCTTGTGCCTCCGGAGTAAGCGCCCGAACTGTTCGAAATCTACGCGATGTCTGCGCGATGTCTGGTGATCAGTCCCTGCCACCGAACGCCGCCGAACGCCACTCGGCTCAGCGGAGCATGCCTCAATTATTTATTTCTGTGGTACTCGGCGGAAGGGAGGTACCTATCCCTCTACTTGCATAGATTTCTTTTCTTCTGTCCGACGTCTAATGGCTGAAAAGTTGCCTTTAGGTCTCAGGCTGCTCGAGTTGGGCTTTGGCATTATCTGTCCATCCCCTCCGCATTTTCACATGTCATCCCGAAGACAAACTTCGTCGGGAGTCGACCCTGTACTGTCAACCGTTTTGGCGACGGCGATCACCAAACTACACCGCTTATTAATACTGTGTTACCTTGTCGCGTTTGGGAGCACCCCGAAGCTTGTCCAGCACCACAAGGAGCGATCAGTCCAACAAGCGTCCTGACGGCTAAGCTCGTGGTTGAGCGACACAGTGGACTACATGTGTACCTCAATCTTGCCTCCACCTCTTTGGTTCTCTGTCGTGTATGAAAAATTAGCGACGACTAATTCCGAGTCGCCCGTCCATCATTCTCGCGAAAGTTCCCCTGAGCGGCGCCAGTTTTCTTGAGAAGCAACCAAGGCAACATAACAAATTATTGGAATTGCAGGCAGTAATAAGAATGGGCCAATGTCAGGACAGTACCCTGGCGTCGCTTCCTCCCTTACCCTTCGCTCTATGGTTGGCGTCAGCATTAACCTTGGTGCCGCCGACAACTTTGCGTCAGTCTCCAGCAAAACGTCGGGTTCTGGGGTTTAACGAAATGCTTTTCCAGGTTGCTCTTCTCGACCAACATTTTAGCCGCTGTGTTTCTTGGTGGTCAAGCAGTTTCGAAGTTCAAATGAAACAGGCTTCACTGAGCCTCTGATTTTCTAGGCTTGTGTACGCAAACATGGACGTATTTTGTAGAATTCCCCAAAGATGCATTGCACCAGAAAACTCTGGTAATTAAAGCACCCTAATGCACCTTTCGCTAGTTGAAATGTCTCCCCAGGTCGCTTTCGTCTTTTTAACCAACATTCTCCACCAAATATTTTTATCGAACACTCGTCAGGGGCCCGTACTTTTCGTACCAATTTCAATCTGACATCAACTCCAGTTTATGACATACTGACCACGACCCCCATCGCGCACTACCCCTTTCCACGGTAATTCAGTTGTTTCTCGCTTTCCGAATGACCAATAATGCCTTCAACGACAGGACTCAAATTGTGAGGGGCTTCGTGTCTCATTTTACGCAACACTGACCGCCATGTCGTGCTCTCCGCCTAGGCTATACAATTCCTGGGCGTAAGTCTTCCTTTTTTTTTTTTTTTGTATTCGGCGATATTGAAAACATTGCAGGGATGCACCGGTCTAGCAGTACAAGTGTGAGTGTATCCATTGCCGTCACTTTGCTCGAAAATCAAACATCCTTGTTTGCCCAAGATTTTACGAAGTCCGGATATATAAATGTAAGTTCATCTCAGATGGCATTCCCAGAGTCGTGGCTCAACACCGCCCAAGTGAGCAAAAAATGGTATATTTCTGGAGCTTTGGTAAGCACGGTGGTTTCTAGTATCTGTTTTTTGACTGAATATCCTCCAGTTCCTGATATCGCTGGCCCAGTTCGGTATGTCAAGAGCAGTTCAACGCGATCTCACATAATGACCCATAATGCATCCCGATAGGCCTCAATATTGGTATGGTTTTACCCAGCCCATGCTGTATCATCTACTCACATGTTCATAGTGACGGTCATCGTGCAGTAATAGTTTCCACACCAGTACTCGAAGTCGGTCCTCATCACATGTCAGGTCCCGCTTCAAGCTGCTTGAAGAACTTGTTACTTCGGAGGTCTGTGGGCATGTACCCCATTGATCTATATTTCTTGAACAGGCATTCAGGTGTACGTCATAGCATTCAACGCACTCGGCGCTGCAGTCGATATTCTCATCGCAGTCTGCGTACGACATTTTCCATAAGACTGACACCTCATTAATCTGTGGTATTTCCCCACAGATGGTTTATGTGCTGTTGCACTCACGTACTGGTGTCCGCAAGTAATTTTACATGTTCCAATCATTCATCCCTTTTCTAAGACCTTATCACACCTCTTAGAACGAACAACATACTCGTGAAGTTGGTATGCCTATCTGCATCCAATTTTGCCGGACTTCACTTAACTTTTGCTTCTAGACCCTCTATTGCGTGAACAGTGGTAAGTTCAGGATCTATTTGTTGTCCTTGCCTTACCGTTTTGCACAGGGCTTGTGACTTGGTATGTAATACTTATCAGATGTGAAAAACCTTGACGAATCTGCTGTCAGTGTGTTCGCTTTAGGAGCAATAATCACGGTATATTATTGTTTCTCGTTGTGAAACACATCGCTGAAGCTGTACAGCTCGCCCTTCAACCGGATTCTTCTATCTCCACCTTGTTCTCCTGTACGTGCCATTTTTATTCTATCCCTTTGCTCTTTAAAACGTCTCGAACATATTCCAGATAGCCTCGGACGTGGTACGCACTGGGTCATTATGTGCAGAATGAATGCTGACGGAAACAATATCCCCAGTCTACGGTATCTCGCTAATGGGAATTCTGAACGCTCGAACGGCCCTCCGCCTTATCAATGACACGACCGGGGAATTAATCTCTTTGTCCTTGCAGTCGAACCCTTTCCCCCGTCAAAATTTGTCGACTACAGACTCAAGTGTACGTCTATATGCCACTATTCATGACACGATCATGGACGAACTCCATGTGCTCAGCAGGACAAGCGGGGGGTTGTCGTGCATATCAGTCAAAGTGTGCATCAAGATCGTCATCTCACCCATGGCTCTTCTGTGGGTTGTTTCTTGCTCTTGTGTTAATCATCATCTGACCGTATATAAGGGGGAATCTCAGCCTCGGCTTGATGGGAAACCCCCAGCCGTATGAATGAAAAGGATGAAGCACTTATGGACCGCGTAGCTTAGCCTTGATAGTTGTTTTTGAGCGTCAGGGATGCATTGGATAATTGATTACTTGTGTTCGTTCCACGTGACCGGGTCATCCGAGCCAGCGTCAACATTGACAACCAATTGACAACAAGCTTTTCCTTGACGAATTCTCCCTTTGCAAATTTCCCAAATGCCCATAAGTTTCTCGACTCGGAATGTCAAGGCGAAACGACGTATCTGTATGCGCTTGAAAACCTTATCTAATGCTGTTAGTCTGAGTTATGATGTTGGTAGGATTCGGATGCCGAGATGCGTAACAAGCGAAGTCGTCTCATGGCTCCGCCAGACGGATTCTCGAAGCCCAGGACAAACCCGACCTTAAAGGCCCCTGTTCCAAAATTTTCCTCCGGTTTCGCTCCCTCACCGACAAAGCACCAAACTAGGCCTTCCAGGGTCCAGGTTGAAGATCGCAGTTCAAGAATTGTCAAATCCGACGTGCGCAATGTTGCCGTCAAGTCTAAGCCCGTCATGCGAGCTCTAAAACCCCCAATACCGTTATATGATTCCGCTCCCAAGTCTGCCGTGCCTGTTCAGCGCCTTCCCCCTCTTCCAATTCCCCACCCTTCCACACCAGCGCAAAAAAGTCCTGCACTTTATCATTTGCCACCTCCCCCTCCGCCATCTGTGTCAATTGCTTCATCTTCTAAATCGACGGCTTTGAAACCTCTAGTGCCACCTCCGCGCCCCGATTTTGCCACTGACCGGACTCTCCGTACTATATCGACAACCGTGATCGCCCGTGCGACCGATCTATTCACCGACAATGGAACCTCCGAGCTGGCGTCTATATTTCTTCATGATCAGCATCCCAACCTCCAGTTTCCGAGTATACCAGAGAAGCTCGAAGAATATAGAGGAATCATGGTGAGCCCAGAGAAAGGAAAGGGAAAGGAAATGTTTGTTCGGTGTGTCCGCGTTCCAGAGTTCTACTACGAGACCAAACTGATCACTTTGCTTTGACTTAGCAACGGACTAGCGCCGGGCAACGGCGTTGTACGACCGTTCTCATGCTTCTCTCTCGCTTTGGGAGGCAGAAATGGCCCATTTTTATCTTCCGTCTTCCCGCCGCGGCCTTGACCCTGACATGTGGCTCCGGATTGTTCGCATCCTACACATTCCTCTTCCCTTCCCCCCCCTCATCTAAATGTTCCATTCCCGGCGTGGCACTTTGTCACATCTCTACAGCGAACCCGGTGTCGGGAACATCGCTATATCCCAGATCCAAGGACGAGCTTTGCGCCGTTCTGTTTTCATTTTCCTCCATCTCTCCTCCCGCCTTCGTCCGCAGGTGCAGACACAACTGCATATCCGCAATCCGGAGGACTTCGTCGAAGGTAGGGAGGTGTTCGTATGGAAACCGTGGCAGATTCTTGCCATCGATGCTGCTGCCATTCAACACTGCCTTGAGACCGAAACAGGCTCAGATCTGTATGGCGATGTGGACATGGCCGAAGCAGAGGCCTTTGGGCTGTTCGAGCCGGGTGCCGCCGGTGCGGCGCGGCGGGGGAAAGTAGCAGAGACGGCGCTGGTGTGTGAGCGGTTCGTGGTGCTCAAGTAAGCGGCACTCCATTCTTTGTATGCTAATAGTTTTGTATTTCCTCCTGGTAGTGATATGTATCAGATAGAACACTGTAGTTTTGCGGACGGCCAGATTAGGTTAGCTGTGGCGAGGCTTTTTCGAGATCCTCTGCTGTGCTGTTGAGTGCTGCTCAATATAGTACCACTTGCTGATACTGCTGTGGTACTGCTGTTTTGCTACTTCTTTGAACAACAGCTGTACCGTAACGTTTCACGACTCGACGTATGATGTGCGGACATTCTCACGTTGTCGCTCGCGTCTACAGCTGCCTTCTGTTGCCGTACTACCATCCGCCCCGCCTACGAGGCGATCACTTCCAGTCTTCTACAGCTTCACGCCATCAGTTCGACGATCTCTTAATTACGGATCTTTTGGGGTGCTTACTCTTGTGGAACGTGTTCTTCCCGGTCGTTGTATGCCTCAAAAAGAGTCGTGGTCCACAACGTGCTGTATCGCTCCCAGAAAAATATAGCTAGCGGGCGAACGGCACGCGATGCCGGAATCCACAAGTGAATCCATCCAGTCACATACGCTCCCGTTCTACACGATTTCCCCGTACCGCTGACCACCAGATGGATCCCGAATATGTAATTTGACTGCGACCTATGAAGGTCTCGGCAATGCCGCGACAGTCCACAGCTTTCATTTCTATAGCCGCGACACATATGATCAAAATCGGAACGGAGAATCACCTTTGTATCATGGCTATCTCGAATCGGACTGATTAAATTTCTGGGGGACAATGGTCAAGTATGTCACGGTGATCTATTTATTACTACATTCTTCGCACTGCAGAGCTGTTCGAGGGTAGACTATTTGCAAGGTGTAATTTCAACGGGGGAGAGGCCGGATATTTGGGGAATTCGCAGGAAATGTAGATGTCATTGTGCGCCCATCTGCACTCGTATAGCGCACTTCGTACCTGAATCCGAATCTCTGGACAGGTAGCGATCGTGAGCCAACCGGAAAAAAAAACAGTGAGCCGCTATTCCGCACCTTATCGAAAGCATTCAGGACGGCGAAAACAAGGCCGACAATCCAGGGCGAATTCACGTTCAGTCGGATTTCCACAAACTGGTCCTATGTGTACCGGATTAAAAAGACAATCCGAATGAGCTGCGGTGTGGAAACTCACAACTGAGAAGTTCAGCTTCATAAATTTGAACATGAGCGCATTCGTCAAGCTGGCCACTTAGACACCTACCACTACCTGCATTGTTTTTCCAGAGGTCTTTTGTGCTGGGGGGCCCGAGACTGGTTGGTTATTGTAAGGGGGTTGCTCGCGTTCATTTCCGTTGCGGTTGTTAGGAGAATGAGTGTATTCCATGGTGGGAAAGTGTTGTAGTGGATCATACGGGGGAGAACGACAGTGAATGAAAGCACAAACAGCCTGGTATTTATGCAGGACAATAGTCACGACAGGATACGGCCCTGAGACCATCTACGAGGCTGCTGCTGCAAGTGGGTCTTAATTTGCCTAATCAGTGAGCGATCGGAATTAGCCGACGCCGATGTATTCTATAGCAGATCTCCTGTGTACACAAAGCGGGGGTTAAGAGAAAGATCCGGCCTCAATGACATTAGGTTGGGAACAACTAACCTAATTCACTCCCCTACATATTAAATCCCCATGGGACGGCGACGACTCTGTTAATCGCGCCGTGGGGTTGGCTAACTAGCGCCTGGAGGGTTGAATAGATACATGAGGGGAAGTGTAGCTCCCCAGCACCTGCATAGCACATTGATAGCAAGACAGCTCGTTGATGTCCGTGCCAGTGGGTTGCGCCGACAACTCAGAGAAACCTTCAAGGAAGCCTGGTGCCTTTTGGATCGACCATGTGCAGTGCAGCTGTAGAACGTTGACATTGGGAAATGGGCATTTTATCATCATAGCACCAGTGACTGCGACCAGAATCATCCGTCACGAACGCCGCGGAGTGTATATTTCAGACTCAGCACATCAAATGACCAGCCGACTGGAGCCGAGTAGTACCCGTAACAACGAACGGCAAGACTCAGGACGGGTGGTTCCGATGAGAATTCGATACATGGAACATAGTATTTCGAACGTGGGGGATAATTGTATCTCAGAGTGAACTTTGCAAACCATCAACCTGAGCCGCAGCGGCAGGCCCGCCTCAGGGAGCATAGAGTCGCAGTCATGCTTTCCTTTCCTCGCCCTTTCTTCGGCTGCTTTCCTAGACATATTGGGAGTAAATCCGACACGTAGCCAAGAGCGCCAGTAACTTAGAGGATCCTCACCTTTCCTTGCGCCTCTTCAAATACTTCATAAGGGTACGTTCCGAAATAAACCGCAACGCCGACAGCGATGCTGCCGAGCACAATCACTACCAGAGGAACTGCTGCGCCACCCATGGCAATGCTTTGAGCCTGAGCAAACGGGGAGCCAGCGACGACATTTCCGATGCCAGCCTGTACGCCAGCCGCCGGGGTTCCTATTAAGGGATTTTTGATGCATGGATAAGTGCATGCATTTTGAGGATCATACGACTGGCTACGTACCGGCAACAGGTCCAATGGCAGAGAGCCCAACCAGGTGTAACATGGGAGCAGCGAGCAGGACGATAGCCGCTGCACCCAGGCCGGCGGCGACTGGGACTACGACCTCGCATTGATGTTCTTGGTCTGCGTGCCTAGCATATCACACGGCGATGAGCAGGTTCACTGGACGGACACGAAAGCGCCTGACCGGTCATAGTAAGAACGATTCACGAGGAGGAATGGTTTGGCGCAAGTGGGACAAATGTACCAGGGTGGAGGTTGCGAGTTAGGAGAGGCAGGTCTGAAGCTCACGGCAAGGCAACCGGCACGCAGCTGCGTAGAGGAAATTGAAGTTACATAAGACGGAGCGCCTTCTCGATGCGCTCAAAAGCCCTACGGTCGAAAATAGGCGCGCAAGTAATCACAGCTGACAAGCCATCTATCCAGGACTCCAGGAGCATGAACTTTGCTTCAAATTTCTTACACGACATTTGAAGTCTACTGGCAGCCGCGATTGCTCGTCGTGGCTGAGATTGAGGGTTTAGGCTCTGGAGGCTCTCCAAGGCATCAAGTGTATGTTGCTGCAGTCGGTACTCGGAGTTACAAGCTTACGGTGTTTGCTCTTGTCTACTTGACAACGTGTTGGCATTCCGGAAAAAGCCGAATCACTGGTCCCACAAAATTGGTGTCTGCAACATGTTGTCGAGATTGGCACGCTCATAATCTTCCCACCGTTCACCCTGGGTTCTATATATGCAAGAGCGTCTGAATGCGGGACAAGTACTAACGGCACTCGCCGCAAGTGTGTTTTGATGTGGTGTATATCGGGATGCACGAAATGGAAGGCCAAGGTTGCGCCGGAATCCATGTGCTCATCTTGACCCACAATAGCGTCACCTCCAACGACCCGGCAGGTAGACGGCGCGACGGTACTCGCAGCCTCCGCTCTAACTTCTGGCCACCCTGAATACAGGTCGACACATGTACGCAGGGATGCGCACCGCCAAACTGGAGATCAAGCTCATCCTGGCGATGTTCTTTGCGTCCTTCGCCTACGAGGTCGTCGACAGTGCGGGGGGAGATGCCGAAATCGCTTCTTCCTGCGGACTTCAATGATTTTCTGAGGGTAAGTGGTCGTCCGATCATCAAGTGTCAGGCGGACGAGTTGCGTAACCGTTGTAGACAAGGCTGCTGCAGGAGAAACCTTGCTTCATTAAGTATAAGCGGGTATGAACTGCCAATGAGGGTTAGGTGCCCAGTCGCAAACGGATCTGAAGACAAACATAGTCTATGTATCATTCCGCGTCGTTGGCCCCCGTTTGTACATATAGGTCGAGGCGATTATCCCAATACTGGCAGATACGTATAATTTAACTATAAACCGTCGATCAGGTTAACAAGTCCATTGGCAATCCATGGACTCACTTCTAAATGTCCCCGCATTGGGCATAGTTCGCGGTTCTTTGCGGCAAAACGCTAGCCAATTGGAGATGGAAGTGCGAACCACAAGACGCCGTGAGTGCTGGCAGGAGCCCGAATGGGCGCTCGATACTACTTTGCCCGCTCAGCTCCCGATCACGGATCCTCATCCACCGTTTCCCCCACCCCCTCGCCGTCCCCCAGACCGAGCAGATCGACGTCCCCGTTCAGCAGACGCGACTTGCGGCGCAGCGTGCCAAACGGCAGTTGCATGATGGGCGACGGCTCGAGCTGGACCGTGCGCGGCGGGCCCGCACGGCGGTACTGCGTGCCGGCGTACACAGAGGACGCGGATGCGGTGCGGGCGTGCGAGCGCGGCGCGTCGTCGTCCCGGGCGCGGGCTCTGGGCGTGTTGAGCGCGAGGCCGTATTCGCGGTCGCCGGCCGGGAAGACGGAGTCGAGGGACGCGCCGCGGCGCACGTCATCGAGCTCGTGGCCCTCGTGGTCCGAGTAGCTGGAGCTGGCCGTGCCTGCGCTGTCGAAGGACAGACGGGCGATGATGGTGTCGCGCGTGGAGGGCTGGATGGGCAGGGCGGTGAGGATGGATGTGAGGGCGGGGGAGCCGGCGGGGGGTGAGGACGAGACGGGCATGGTAATGTAGCGCGCGTGGCGAGAGTGTGGATGCTTGGTTCGTGGTGGGAGCTCTGAAGGAGAGCCGGGTGAAGGAGCTTGTTGTTGAGGCCTTGCGGGGGGCGGGAAAAAAGAGAGCTGGGATGCGGGGATGCGGCGGATCGTGGACACTGACGCCAAATTGTCACAGTTGTCGGGATGGGACGGTGAGGGGAACTGGTCCTGAGGCTGTTCTATGCCTTCGGTGGAAATCAGAAGTGGTGTGGGGGCAAATTCTTGTGCACGAGAAGTCTTGTCCAGAGGTATATACAGCACTTTGCGCAAATGAATGGGGTCAGACGGCCAGAGATGGTTCGCTCGCCTCAGCTCTGCCATGTTGATTCCATACTTCAGCGACACGCCTGCTAACGAGTCTTTCGACGTTATCTGAATTTTCATACTATCAGGCTTTGCCACCGCAGAGCGGTACTCTCTCACCTCATGCACCAGCACATCCCTCTCTTCACCAGTGGGCTCCGTGATCATTTTCTACCAAGAACAGGAGGAGCATCAACAAGTGGGCCGACATTGAGGATCCGTGTCAACTGCGGCCGAGTAACGCCAGCGCCGTTGCGGAACCCAGAAGACAAGTCTGCACTCCGCAGTGGATGGTGGCCGCCAGAACCCTCCGTGGTGACCCGCATATGCCTGGGTGTATTTGCGAATATGCTGAGCTCACTGCTTGAGCTAGCTGCACTTGAAGTGGTTGTCGTGCTATCAGAGCCAGAGCCCCTGCGTCTAACCGATGGGTGGTGGTGACTGTCCGAAAGATACGGGACATCGATAGCTGTAGTTCGCTGTTCGTCCGCAAAGGGATTGCAGTAAACGGACTCTGGGGTAGCCAGTTTGTGACCATTCAAGTTGCTGGACATGGCACTAAGTTTCCGGCCTGAGCTTGGCCTGAACAAGGTTATAGTTTCCAGCAAGTTGGCAGTGAATCACGTTACTCGCCCAAGGACGAAAATTGATACATGTTACTAAGTTACTTAGATAAACGAAAATTTAAAAATCGATTTTGTCGAGATACAATACAGGCACTTGGACTCTAGCCACAAAATATGGAAAACACTACGTTCTACCATCTCTCTCGTGCATAAGCTCCTGCACGTCGTGCTCGACAGTAAGTACTGGATAAGCGGTAACTGGTCTGCATCTGGCAGCGTGTGGGGCTCGTAGGTCTCTCGTTGTTGACGAGCAATCAGTCCCTCCGACTCCCTCGTCCCTTGTCCGAGTCGCGCGGCCGTCGATCACAAAACCCGCCATTCGTGTGTACCGCGATGCCTCGCAGCCTATCCGGTCCTATACTTCCCCTAGAAAACGGATTCCTCCTCCGAATCGTGTCTGAATTGACTGGTGACTGGTCAAATCGCGGCCCTACGGTCAAGGTCGGTCGGATCATCCATTGATCATCCATATCTCAGAATCTGCCCTCGCTTCAGCTCTGGATGATGGGATGAATCACCTACACTTGTCAACATCACCCAACATGGCTGACGACAACCCACCCACTAGCAAACCAACCCAGGATGAACTGGCCAAAGCTGCTCGGCATGAACTGACCAGAGCTGTCGAGCTCTTCTGGAGCGACCGCTGCGACTGGCTGAAGGAGAAGGGCTACATCCTTCGTCCGAGGTATCAACCGGGATGGGTACCTTCCTGGATTACAACCAAAAAGAGCATGTTGGAGTGCGAAGATCGCAAGACGTACCCAGTGAGTCTTCGACTCCAATTTTATCTGCTGTGGATCTCAATATAATCAAGCGGGAAGTCATAATGGACGCCTCGCGCATCTCGGATGGCGCCTTCGTAATGCTCAAATACATAGAGCGGGAAATCCATCCGTACGAAGTCGAAATCGGGACCTGGTTCTCTCAGGAACCCCAGGCGTCTGACCCCGATAATCACTGTGTCCCTATCTTTGATGTTCTGGACGTCCCAGACATCCCCGGCCGGCAGATCATCGTCATGCCTCTGCTCCGAAACTACGACAAGCCCGGTTCGACACGTTCGGGAAGCCATTGAGTTCTTCAGCCAGATATTCAAGGTGACTCGGGAACTGGTGCTCACTGATAGTGTTTTTGACCCATGTATGTTGCAGGGTTGCGATACATGCATAGAAATAACGTGGCGCATCGGTTTGTCATTTATCCTTTTTTTACTCCTGATCTTCTCAAATTTGGTTGTGCCAGTGACTGCATGTCGTTGAATATCATGGTTGATGCAACACCGATTTATCCTATTCCATATCACCCGGTGAGCGAAGGGATGAAGCGCGATTGGAGCGGGAGAGTCTGGCATCTCACACGGACCCAGCGGCCGGTAAAATACTATCTGACGGACTTCGGTATATCTCGCAGATACCCGCCTGACGTTCGTGCTCCTCTCGAGCCCATAATAGTCGGTGGCGACAAAACCGTTCCGGAATTCAAAAGAACAAAAGACGGTCGACTGCCGCTCAAGTGCGATCCCTTTCCGACGGATGTATATTACATCGGGAACCTCATACGAAGGATTCATAAACGTACGTCGTTGTCTTCGGATATCTGATATACTCCCTGATATATCGTCGAAGGGAACTGAATTTGTCGGCGAAAGCGAGGCTTCGAGTTCATGCTGCCATTGATGAACGATATGGTTCAAGACGATCCCTCCCTCCGGCCGACCATGGATGAGGTCGTCGTTCGGCTTGAAGAAACTGTACGCGGCCTCAGTCAATGGAAACTTCGATCCCGAGTTGTGATGGTCAACGACGACTTCGAAGTATATCATGCCATTAGGCATTGGGCGAGAAAGCCCATATTGATTCTCACAAATACCCCAGCCATCCCTACTCCGTAATGCACATTCTCGCACGTGGGATATAATATTACACAATCATATTATTTTTTCGTCCTTGTGTGACGCTTTCGTCAAATCTGGGGCTGAACATCACCGACCAGGAACGACACCAAGAACACCATTGTAATCTATTCTCGGCCAGATTTTGCTGATGCCTTGTACACAGCATCAGCTCTCTATTCGGTAATTCCGTCGTGGGTCCCTAGCTGTAAGTTACCAAGAACTTGTATCTTTTGTTCTGCCCTTGTTCTCTACAATAGTGCCATTGTAGCATCCATCGCCAACGTTGCCATGAGAGCGTGTCCGTAGCGTTGGTTTGGCTCGCGTCCATTGTTCGAGTTATAGCCACCACAACGACATTGAACCTTTCCGGAACACACAGATCGTATAAATACAGAGTATGAGAGGCATATCAAACCCTCGAGTTCATTCACCCACATCAACAAACCCACCCACACAGAATGGAAAGCACAGTGACCACCACAGCGAATTTTTCACAGGCTACACGACGAATGCAAAACTGAGGGAGGGTTACTATAATCTCGCGGAGTCCATGTTTCTGGTATACCAGAACAGGGATGAATGGCCTGCTCAGAAGTGCAGAATTTCTTGGCGACGTATGAGGCGTCAGTGCTGGTGATCATTCCAGCGCAGCTTTAACTGAATCCACAATACAGACAACTTGAAGTTTTCAAGCAGATTCAGGCTACAACAAGCTGGCGCAAGTGGCTGGATCCTCAAGTCGTGCCACTGACCCATAGATTCAGTCGCGAAACAGGCCAGATGTTGAAAAGTTTCATGGTACGGGCCTATGTCGTCAAGTGAACGAAGCCATTCACACCTGCCTTAGAACTCGAAGCACGCTGCTCTTCTGGGGGAATCCCGCTTGCAGGAAATCCACATGGTTTACGAGGCTCTTGACGAAGTCGCGCAGAGTATGGAAAACGACAATAACCTTCGCACCCTGCAGGAATTCCACGGTTTGCTTTCCGGGAAAGAGTTAGAGGAGGCCCAAAAATCCGATGTTTTGGCTGCTGTAGACCGCATTAGATCACACGCTGACATCGACGCACCCGATGTCGAAGTGACGTTGTCGGGTGAGCTAATTTTTTTCCGCACTCTTGTGTCGAGTCTGACTTGAGTGTGACTTCTAAAAAGACACGGACATAGTCAAGGTCCTGAACACTCTTCCCAAAGATAGTCTCGAACTTGATGATATGCCTGTGTAGTTGAAATGAACACGTTTGACTTTTGAGTCGAATCCGAATGAGCAACTCGGATATCTTGTGACGGGCGGATTTATCGTCTGTCAGATAATCGGATTCAGTCAATACGACACAGCTAATTCGCAGATGCGCACTTGATTCATGGCAACGCCATTCCAGAACTACGCGCATGCCAAAGGATCCCGGCAGAAAGGGATCCCCGTGTCGCTCGCCGTCTCCAGTCGAGACAGGGCAGTCTCGCACAGGATTCGGATCGCGATGAGGTCGTCCACCCACCGCCGTCACATACCTCACGCCCGTCCCGCATCGTATGCAACATAGCACCAATCGTTCGGTGGGCGTCAGATCGCAGTCTGGTCAGTTTAGCTTGGGCTGCAGTGGCTGTGCGCAGTAGTTTGCTTGCTCCCACCCTAAAACTCGCCCTCCTGTCATCTACGCCCCGCCGCGACGTCGTCCCCGCACCTGCGCCTCGACTCTCGCGGCGTACATACGCGTCCGCACTACGATGTGCACGATTCACAGTACGCCTTTGTTTTCCCCCTCTTCTTCTTTGTTTTCCCTCCTCCCTCTCTCCCTTCCTTCACGTCGACGCGCCCCCATCGTAAACACACTGCTGGGCGGCTTGGACATCTCCGCGTCGGCACCTTTGCTTTGCGGGGACGCGGGCGTTGTGTGTCCCGGCTATAATCTTCCAAACTCGTAATGGGACGACAATCCCGATATTAATATTTCCTCCCAGGGTTTAAGACTACGGCAGGTGGGCAGACAGCGCTTCTCTAAGCTCGAGTCGCAATGACGCTCTTCCTTTTCGTCTTACTGCGTAGGCACTCAGTACTCAGCGTGAGTTCCATTTCTAAAATTATTGACGCGGCGTCTGACCAGTGGTTGCTTGTCGAACTAGCGAATGACCCGAGTATCCAAGAAATGCTTGCCAAAGAGCTTCAACAAGTTGACGAATATCTCACACACCGAGATTTGCAAATTACGTACCTCACTGGTGTAGGTCTTGAAAAGTGAGGCTTCACCCACTAATAGGCGAAGCAACTCGTGTGGTACTCATTTCCCCTTCTCGCACCCAGATTACCTTGCTCGATTTCATTCTCAAGTTTACGCAATTGAAGATGCCATACCACTCAGCTCACCTGCGGGCGTTGTGTATCACTTCTGGTGTGGCGTAGGGTGCGTATCTCCCGAGCCAGCAGCTGCGAGACGACAGGTGCGTGGCTCGCCGCCGCCTCAGCCCCTCGTGCAGACATCAAACGGTGCTCATCCCCTTTCTATTCGGTCTACGTACTGACGTGTTCTGTGCACGCTACCCCACCCGCTGCAACGCGGACGATCGGCGCGCGGCGCCGACGACACGAACACGCATGCCCTGACCGCGGCCTGGACCCTGGCCCGCCTGGTCAACCAGCCCTGGCGGTGCGCAAAAGGTGAAAAAATACCCAAAGTGAGTGCTTTTCCCTTTCCATCAACATCCCTCCGCCCCCCACGAACAAACGAAAATACCCCGAAGAGCACCACGCGCAATCGCACGTGGCTGCAGCATCGGGGCGTATAGGTTGGGACGTGGTGCTGCCAACCGGGGAAGTGCGCGTGCTACGCGGCCTTCCCACTGCGCGGCTTCAGCGCGCGAGTTGTGGACGTGCGTTGGCTTGAGTTCGCACTGCGCCGCGCTCGACCTACTCGCACCTGTGCGTCGCTGGCTCGTTGGCGCTGAGTCGGGTCGATGTGGCTGTCAAAACGCGTGCGCGCGGCATACGAGTCGCGCTTCGGCTCGCGGGTATGCAATCAAGTGCGCGACGGGTACTCTCCACCTCCCCTGCTCCCTCTTCCCGGCACACGGGCTAGCATACCTCCGGCTTTCTGTACGGAGGCGTCGCTGTGAGCGGTGCCTGGGTGTCGTCGGCGCGCTGTGGGCCCTGGCGCCCGCGTGCTGGGTATCGTCGTTGGCGCTTAGCGCTCACCCCGTGGGGCCTCGGTGCTACCAGCCACGAGCGTTCGGTGCTGCCAGCTGGCCCCTCCTGAGACGAGGCGGGGCGATGTCTTCGGGGCGGGTAGATGCAGTAGCGGCGCGGCGCGTAGATGCACAAGACGTGTGCCACCGGACGTGTGCAGCGATGTGAAATCGGTGTGTGTGGACTGGGTAGCGCACGTCGTTGTGCGGGCTGGACAGCACTTGGCGGGGATAGTGGGTGTGGGTGGTTGGATGTGTGGGTCCCATCGTCACGCACTGCGTGCGGGGTGCGTGCCACTGGGCTGCGCCATGCGCAGGGACGTGTGCAAGTGCGTGGGTGGGGATGCATACGGGACGCTCCTCAGGGTGTGGCGGATTGCAACCCTTCTTCTCTGCGCCGGGTGGACAGTGCTGCCGATGACCAGTCGCGGGTCGTCGTTTCGGACGTGCTGTTCTCCCGCTGTGCTCGACCGGTCGGCCGCGGGGTTGTGTCCAGCGGCGCAGGCGAGTGCGAACCATCACCACGGCGGCCGCCTACTCTTGCTGGAGTTGCCCGACTTGTCCCGAGAGCAACGGCGTCCCAGTCGGGGCGAGTGCGCGCGAGCGTATCGGCGTCGAGCCGTCAACGAGCAACGTGCGTTTCTGGGCGTTTTTGCGGGTTCGGGCGGAAACGGGCTATATCCGGGCATACCTCGCAGGCTGCGCGCCGAGTCGTGTCGTAGCCATCGGCGTGCGCGATAGTGTGAATCGTAAGTTAGATGTATGTTAAAAATATTCAGACTCTCCTCAACGGAGTGGACTTGAGAGGTTTTCTGTTAGCCCAGACCCACCCGTGGTGTAGGACGAGGAGTTGAGAGCAGGGTATTTACCCAAATGTAGCGTTGAAAATTTGTGGAGCTCCGAGGTTTGAACTGATGACCGAGCCAGAGATTGAGCTTGCAATCATCGCCACGGATGGACTCACTGCCGCAAAATATCGAAAAGACTACTGTCCCAAAGCTCCCGGACGTCGCGCTCAACAGTACTGGATAAGCGGTACCTGTGCCTGCCAGCCCATCGGGAACTCGCAAAGATTGTTGTTTTGCACTTGCAGCCGCGTCCACAGAGTCTACTATTCCGCTCAATCTACTGAACTTGAGGTGCCTCAACACTGTCTCTTCCGCTTCAACACATCAGGCCCACACTTGTCAACATCACCCAACATGGCTGACGACAACCCACCCACTAGCAAACCAACCCAGGATGAACTGGCCAAAGCTGCTCGGCATGAGCTGACCAGAGCTGTCGAGCTCTTCTGGAGCGACCACTGCGACTGGCTGAAGGAGAAGGGCTACATCCTTCGTCCGAGGTATCAACCGGGATGGGTACCTACCTGGATTGCAACCAAAAAGAGCATGTTGGAGTGCGAAGATCGCCAGACGTACCCAGTGAGTCTCCGACTCCAATTTTATCTGCTGTGAATCTCAATATAACCAAGCGGGATGTCGTAATGGATGCGACGCGTATCTCAGACGGCGCCTTCGTGATGCTCAAATACATAAAGCTTGAAGTGCATCCCCACGAAGTCGAAATCGGGACCTGGTTCTCTCAGGAACCCCAGGCGTCCGACCCCGATAATCATTGCGTTCCTATCTTTGATGTTCTGGACGTCCCAGACGTCCCCGGCCGGCAAATCATTGTCATGCCTCTGCTCCGAAACTACGACAAGCCTCGTTTCGACACGTTCGGAGAAGCCGTTGAGTTCTTCAGCCAGATATTTAAGGTGACTCAAGGACTAGTGCTCACGTTTTTGATCCCATGTATGTTGCAGGGCTTGCGATACATGCATAGAAATAACGTGGCGCATCGGTTTGTCATTTATCCTTTTTTTTACCCGTGATGTTCTCAAATTTCGTTATACAAGTGATTGCATGTCGTTAAATATAATGGTCGACGCAACTCCGCTTTATCCTATCCCGTATCACCCAGTGAACGAAGCGATGAAGCGCGATTACAGCGGGAGGGTATCACATCTCACGCGGACCCAGCGGCCGGTAAAGTATTATTTAACAGACTTTGGTATCTCTCGCAGATACCCACCTGGTGTTCGTGCGCCTCTTGAGCCCATAATAGAGGGCGGCGACAGAACCGTTCCGGAATTCAAACGGACAAAAGATGGTCGACTACCGCAGGAGTGCGATCCCTTTCCAACAGACGTATATTACATGGGAAATCTTATACGCAAGGACTTCATCAATGTACGTCGGCTTGTGTTCTCTGCTATGTCATCCCTCTAATGCATTGTCCAAGGGAACCCACTTCGTCAAGCGAAAGCTTGGCTTCGAGTTCATGCTGCCATTGATGAACGATATGTTCAAGACGATCCTCCTCCGGCCAACCATGGACGAGGTCCTCATTCGTTTGAAGAAATTGTCCGCAGCCTCGGTCAATGGAAGCTTCGGTCTCGAGTTGTTATGGTTGACGACGATTTTGGCTTCTATCACGCTTTCAGACACTGGGCGAGAAAGCTCATATTGATTGTCAAAAATACCCCAGCAATCCCTACCCCATAATCTGCTTTGTGACTCTTTATTATAACGGGATACAATTATGTTTTTTTTTTTTCACACCTCTGGTGCCACGCTGGCCGGGCGAGCGCGGGAGGCGCCGAGGTCAGCCAGTGCAAACGCCCTTCGCCACCGAGTCGGCTGGCGAGTGGGACACAGGCACACAAGCCGCCGGCGCGACTCCGAGCTCGCGTTGGTCATCACGGACGAACTAGTCCGCAGAGCGGATCTCTTGCCCACGTCAAAGGGAGCTGTCGCGCGTGCAGGCGATTCGACCTGCACTCGCGGGGCCATGCTCCCGCCCCGGCCTTGCTGGATCGCGCGCGGACCGTCATGCGCTCGTGGGGGACAGGTTGGTCGAAACGCTCGCCGAAGTACGACGATGGGCGCGTGCAGCACGCTCGATATGACACCAGAGCCGTAAGAAACGCGTTCGACGAGAAACATCGCATTGATTTGCTGTTTTCACGTCACTTTTCGGATATTTGAGTCCTGCAAGTGAGTCCATGGTTCGACCGGGCCGTTTCCATATACATAAATACTGCTGCATCGATGATATGAAGTGAAAAAGAGGCAAAGCCAACGCCTCCAGGTGGGCCTGGCAAGTATATCTTCTCTACACGACAACAGCACTATACATACACTTGACGATTCGACACTACTGTACGTACACACGCGACGCCTCTAGACAAACGACGGGGAAACTTTGGGAGCAGATAAGTAGAGACCGACCGGTATGAGGTGCAACTGTGCGTAGATACACACCCACCTGCCGTACAGCGCAAGCAGGCGCCGGCGCCTGCACGCAGGGGACGGGCGGCGGGTGGGACTACTGCGGCGGTACGCCCGCGGCGTGCACGTCTTCCACGGGCTTGAGCGCGTCCGCCTCGCTCAGCACGCGCTGCATCTTCTCCTCCTTCGTCTCGTGCGGCGGCACGGACATGGGCGCGGGCGGCGGCGGCGCGCCAAGCTCCTCGCGCTCCGCGCGCCGGATGACGTCGAGTTCGCCCTGCACAACGACGCCCTCGAGCCAGTTGTGGTGCACGAGCTCGCTCGCCTTGGTGCGCTTCTCCGGGTGCAGGCGCAACATCGGTGTGAGAAACGACGCGAGCGCGTCCGCGTCCGGTTTTGGGAAGAGGTACTTGTCGTGCAGCACGAGTTCGAGTGGCCAGAAGCGTAGCTTGGATATGTGTCGCAGCTCGCCTGGGGGAAGGGTCAGTGTCAGTGAGCACGTATGGTGGGTTGTTGTTAGATGGGTGACTCACCCCGCCGATTAAAAAACTCAGAGCTGTACTTTCCACCCATCGAGAGGTTCTTAGGAACCTCGCCCATGAGCTCCATGATCTGCGCCATGTGGTCGTCGTCCTTGGTGTATCGGGACCCTTTTGCAGGGTCGAAGAGGTAGTCCCCTCCTGTTATTAGTTCAAATATCTAGAAAAAGCTGTATTAGCACATAAAGGTGAAGAAACAATCCAGTCGACGGACAACACAGGCAACGCTCCATATGTCGGCACTTGTCCCCCACTTGGCACCCACAATAACCTCCGGAGAGCGGTATTGTCGTGTCTGGATGTCGTCTGTGAAGTGGTGATGCGTCCACGTCGCTGACGACGCACGTCAGCACAGATCTGGCAGCAGGAAGACATCCAGAACACACCATTCCCCAAATCAGCAATCTTCACCGTTATCCTGTCCGCGACGCCGTTCCCGTACCGGTCATCCGAGTCCACGTCCATCGCGGCGCCCGCGTGCGGCGCAGGTACCGGCACAGGCTTCGTACCACTCGTTGACGGTGCCTGCTGTGAGAGCAGCGAGGGCCCGTTCTGCAAAGGGGCCGCCGCTTTCGATGATATCGACAGGGAGACCAGATCAAGCTCAGAACCCGGATTCGAACTGGTCGGACTCTTCGCCTCGATGCGCGTCATCCCAAGGCCCCAGCGGTCCGCGCTACCGGACGCCGCGGCATAGCTCGAGCTCAGGCTCCCGCTGCTCTTCGGCGACGGCAGCGGCTGCGAGGCGAAGATCGACGACTGCGTGCGCGGCGTCTGGTTCCCGCCGCGACCCTGCGATGGCGGGACGCCAATGATCTTGGGTTTCGGCGCAGAGCTCGACGGGGACGCGGAGGCGAGCGCGAACTCCGCCTGGATAATGGACTCGACGTCGTCTATGTGTATCAGGACGTTTTCGGGCTTGATGTCTGGCCACCACGCCGTTCAGCTAAGACACGACGGAGACGCAGCGCGGGACTGACCAGTGTGGATGACGCCGCAACATCTGTGCATGTAGTCGAGACCCAGCAGCACCTGCTTCGCTATTTGCTTGACGAGGTTCATGGGAACGCCCTTGTTCTAAACGCGGTTAGGGCGCCCGGAAACTGAAGGTGCGAAGCATACCTGGTGACGCTTGACGAGGCCGAGCAGGCTCTCGCCCAGGACCTCAAACACCATGCAAACGTGGGTGCCATTTGGCCCTGTATGGCGAAAATGGTCTAGGAACGAGATGACATGGGAGCGCCCAGGGTGGGAGGCGCCGCTTGGGGTGCTCGACGTGATGAGGCGCTGAAGGAGCTTGATTTCGTCGAGCGCGGTCTCAGTGTAGCGCGCAGCCGACTTGACGACCTTCAGCGCAACATGGCGTTTCAGCCTGCTCACACGTCAACTCTGCACGCGCAAACGAACCAAAGAGCGCACTTGTTGTCCCGCGTGAGCCAGACAGTAGAGAAATGGCCCCAGCCGAGCTTGCGCACGACGACATAACGGTTATCAGAGAACGAATCGCCGATCTTGACCGGGTGGTAACCACCGGGCTTGTAGTCCTCCCAGTCCTCCTCGTCCTCCGCATCGGACATTTCAGAAGAGTGGGAGTCGGGGGAGCCCATGTTGTCGGACGGGGAGCCGGAGTAGGTGGCGGGGGGATGAGACATGGTGAACGGAGCGACGGTGCTGCACAACAGCTGCAAATAACGGCGGTCGGGAAGCCAATTGTGCCCACCAGATTACTTACCCGTGGCGGTGGGAGACCAAGCACGCGAGGCGGACGGCCAGGCAACCAGGTGAGAACGCGGAAGGATCATGTTCGCCGTGACGGGGATAAAATAGGAGCGTCTATCATTCTGTATGTCTGATGTAGCTGCAATGGAAAGTTCCGTGGAAGTTCCGCTTGGACCAGCAGAAAATTAACATGCGCAATGGATCCAAGACTTGGATGGATTAACTGTCAAGGGTTATGAGCGTGTTGGTACTTGGGAAGCATTCCATACGAAATATTTAGTTCTGGTTTACCTGCCAGTGATTCAGTGAACAGGACTCACAGAGTCGAGAGATAGTCCTTGGCCACACCCCCAAGAGTGTCGCAACCTCCAAGTTGAATCTTCCACAGACAAGGAGATCAAGACCGACATTTTCTAGCTTGGCAAATGCGCAGTGAGAACACAACCGCGGCGTAGGCGATTCGAGCCATATAAGGGAAGGAGGAAGAAAGGCGCCAGTGACGGCGCAGTCTGACATCGATCCCTGGTCTCATCCTCCGACTCAGGGCCGAACTTGGCCGGTCAACTTGGCGCCGACGGCGGGAAGAATTACATGGGGTCCGCCCACGCTGGAGGGAATAAATGGCGCTCAAAAATGCTTGGTGGTGAACCGGTGAAGACTCTAAAAGCCTGAGATTCCGGGCTTCGTGTGTT
The DNA here is from genome assembly GCA_029204085.1 of Mycena sp. CBHHK59/15. NCBI lineage: Eukaryota > Fungi > Basidiomycota > Agaricomycetes > Agaricales > Mycenaceae > Mycena > Mycena sp. CBHHK59/15. The sequence continues at coordinate 627,894 of JARGXW010000009.1, forward strand.
GACCTTGCAGTTGAAGCAAGAGGTACCCACCGGAAGATGCCGAGACACGACGTCATCGGGTAGGGTACCTAGTAGCAGAAGCTTTCGAAAAGGTGCTTAAGCAAGTGCTCAAGAGGGTCGGAAAAAAATCGAATTTTTTGGGCAGTTACCCGTCGAATATGATATGGAGTGGGGTCAGAATACGTGGTCTGCTCAGCACCCATGTGGTACAAATCGCACATAAAAAGCTCAGTCACTCAATTCTTCCTCACACTGTCACTCTTGACCGACTTGGAGTCTAGGGTGAGCCAATGTGGGTCCAACATGGACGCGCCGGCCTGCACACCCCGTGTGCTGGGTCGTAGGCGGTTTCGACGAGGAGCGCGACTCAGAAGCACTGGAGCAGGTCAGGCCAGGGGAGTGTCACCCCACGCATGCACTCCTTGCTCACCGATAACTGACCTTGCGCATTGCTGAGCTTTACCATATCTAGTAGTGTGGTGTAGTACTGTACAAGCAGAATAAAAGTCCTAACATCCAGAGGGGTCTTCATAAGTTGCTCGAAGTCCTGCTGAATCCCCTTTTTGAGTTATTTTTGGTGTTTTGCTTCGTTTGACGCCCAGTGTATTGAAAAGCCTTGCTTCGACCATGACCTCCATTACTCGCAGCCTGCCTTGGTTTATTCGCGACCTGGGCGTGTCGATAGTCGGAAAGGTCTGTTCTGAGCTACCTTGTTCTGCAAAATTCTATAACCAGCCCAGGAATGCTACACGTCACTCATCGAAAACCTGGATATTGCCGATGTAAAATGCATTAAATACTCCATATCCAAAGGGCTCGGAATCGGGATTGTCCTCGGGGGCTCTGTAATGAAGGTCCCGCAGCTCATGCTCAGTCCGTTTGTTATTCGCGAATTTCCCGCCAGAAACCAATGACTTTTTGCAATTCAGTTGTGAAAGCACACTCCGCGCGTGGCCTCTCGCTCCCCGCGTACATCCTCGAGTCGCTCTCGTATGCGATAACCCTCGAATACGCATACCGGAACGAGTTCCCCTTCTCGACCTACGGCGAGAACCTCTTCCTCACCATCCAAAACGTGCTCATCACGCTCCTCATCATCCTCTACGCCCCGCGCGCAACGAACAAAACCGCCAACGCCGCCATCGCCGCGCTCGGCATGCTCGCCGTCGGCCTCGCCGTCTCCCTCGTGCCGCTCCCCCTCCTGGCCGCGCTGCAGCTCACCACGCTCCCCCTCTCCCTCTTCTCCAAGCTCCCGCAGATCCGGCAGAACCACCGCGCGCAGTCGACGGGCCAGCTCTCCGCGTTCGCTGTGATCTCGCAGATTGCGGGCTGCGCCGCGCGCCTGTTCACCACCGCGACCGAGGTCGGCGACGCGATCGTCGCTGCGGGCTTCGCGCTTGCGCTCGCGCTCAACGTCGTGCTCGGCGTGCAGCTGTGGATGTACTGGGGCCGCGACGACGCGCGCGATGACTACCGCCTCGCCGAGAAGCGCTCACCTGCGCCCGCGCCCGTGCCCGTCGCGGCGTACGAGCCCGCGCCCACGCCGTGGCAGCGCGCCGCGACGCCACCGCCGACGTCGCCTGCCCTCGGTGGCCGCAAGTGGGCTCGGAAGGTGGATTGATCTTCTCTTGCTCTAGACGCCGCGTTGAATGTGTTCCTTTGCTTTGTTCTCATGTATTGCGTTGTGCTCGTTATCCTATCACCTGCTATTCATCCAAACTCAAAGACGCTGACCGTGGACCGCATGGTGTAAGGCTCGTGTGCCTGGTGTGCAGCTGTGTGAGCCTGGCAAGTGGTCTCTGTCATTCGCAGCCTCTTCAAGTTGCATTGACCTCCGGGCGATGGCAAGGAGCGCCTAGATACGGCCTGACCTTCCCTTCGCCCATACGAGCGTGAGTGGCGCCGGTCACCCAGTGGCGAAGTCGCCTCCTTCATGTTCGCGCGAACGACTTGCTTGGAAAAGAAGCAGGTCCATTAAGAAATACAGCGCCGTGAACGTCGTAGAAGGTAATACAGGAATGTAAAATAGAATAGACAAGGACGTATCATATATAACCTGAAGCCCACCAAAAAATCCGTGCCCGCGAGCCCCCTCACCGGCCACAAGCACACCAAGGTTCAATCCAACTCATGTCAGATCGATGATCTCCCCCGAGACAAATGGCAACTTCTCCTCGCGCTTCACCCGCTTGCTCGGCGGGGTGTCCGTGAGATCGATGACGTCCCCTGCGCCGCTCTCGCGCTTCACGCGTGGTTTCGTCTCCTTCTTCACCGTCTTGTCTGTTCGCGCGCGTTTGGCGTCGAGTGCAGCAGTTTCCTCTGCTCGCGGGCATGAGATGCAGGGTATCAATATGTATGTAGGAAGGGGTGGACGCACGCGCAGAACCTTGGCCTCCTCTTCGCCGCCGTCACTGTCGGGCGTCGGCGGGCGCGTGGGGGACGCGTTACGCTTGAGCTGGGGCGCGATCCCGTTAGCCTGGAGTATGTCTGCTCGAGGGGACAAGTCAGATGTGGAATGTGAAGCTGGAGGCAGACATACCTAGGGGACGGTATTTGAAGACGAACTTGACCAGGTCCGGGCCAGCGCGCTTGCTCGAGACAAAGGACTGGGGGGCGGAGAGAGGCTCCGCCTTGGCCAGCCTAAGGAGATAGGTTCATTCATGGGTATCGCGTCGCACAGGTGAAACATTGCACACGTTATCTGCTGGGTGACCGCTTTCTTCGACCGTTCGTGGACTTTCAGCGACGCGAGAGACTTGTTTGACGCGGCAGCCCCTTGCCCGACAATATGAATGGGGGTGATGGCAAGCTCGATAACTCCAAGATCTTGGTGCTGCGTCGCGCCACCAAGGAAGGTATCGTCATCTGAAGGGAGTTATTATAACACACAACTGAGATCACAGAAGTCCCACCAGTCAGTGTCAGAGACGAGAACACAAACGGTCGGACCGTCAAGCGGTCCACTACGCCCTCTTTCTTTGCATTCTTCGGCACAGTACGCCCGTAGACCACGAGGCCACCGCACGGATTACCGTCCATCTTAATGCCGCCGCTAGTGTCGTGGCGGTATGAGGTATTTCTCCAGCAGACGGAAAATTTCTGGGTGTTGGTTAGCCTGCAAACTCCAGAGGTAGTAGGTGTCCCAGTGGCAGACCTTCCCCAGCTCAGACGCAATCCAACAAGTGACAGTCTTCTCGTCCTGCGACGTTTCGACATCGTACTCAGGCGCCTCGACGCCGTCGATGGTGATCCAGGCAGAGAATTCTCTCCAGTGAAGCATAGTGAGCACAATAGGAGTTAGACACCAACCAAAAAAGATTTCAGATGGTGGGAACAAACGCGTCGAGTCACGATGTGACAGTTACGGCTTCATCACTAAATTTGGGACTGGGCAGCGATGGGCTTTTGATGGCCCGCTGACTCAGCGTACAGCCACCTCAAATCGCGCGCCCGTATTTCCGACCTCTTCTATGTTGCCTGGCTGCATTTCATGCCCAAGATCCATCCATTCAAGTTCCAATACTTGTTTCATTGTATAAGACATATAGAAAGTACTAATAATTGATTTTATATGCACACATTAAATTTATTCTTCCATTTCGACATCCTCTTCAACCTCCCACTCCTCTATGATTGCCGGGACTAATGCTGGAACGTCTCTAGGTGCGCTAAGTAATGGGCTGGATGCCACCTTCTTATTTCCGGAGCCCATAGTGTGCGTAAAGAGTATACAGGTAGGAGCACAGATGGTGGCCGGCAGAGTAAATTGTCGCTCTTAAAATATTTCTACACGCAGTTTTTGAGTCCTTGATGGCTGATAAAGACATGACACAATATTACTCACCTTCGTCGCGAAGTAGACCCCAATGGCGCGTCGAAATGTCTGAAATCCGAGACGTGTTGGCAGAATTTACGCGTTATGTCACACGTTATCGTCACGCTGATGGCGTGTCCGCCAATTCACGTTTTTGGTCTAATCTACTGCATTTGGGACCACCGGCCGGCCTATGGCGTCGATTTATTAATTATTACCGTAGAATTTCTCCCCCGAGCGCTGACAGGATGCCGGTCACATGAAAAAAATCAATTCGGTGGAACAAAAAAAAACTGCTCTTACGGATCCCAAGATATTTGAATTCTACGAACTTCTCTCTCTCAAAGTATGTCTGCATGTGAGGGGCCAAGCTCAAAAACGTGAAGGCGTTTGCTCATGAATTTATGGCAGGGAGGCTTCATCAAACAATATGCACAAACAACTCACCGGTGTCCAGTTGGAGTCCCACTAAATTAAGGTAGGTTCGGAGCAAGCCTGTCTCCGGTCCGGCGCGCCGGACTATCTCGGAGAGAGGCTTGCCGCAAACTCGTGAAAAAAGGGGATTTGTTGGAAGTCGAATATCTACAGCAGTTCTGAGCAGAATCGCTCAGTATAAAGAGCTAAAGCGCTTATTCGATTGAGTCCTTTCAATCTATCAACTCAGTTCTGACATTGGCGTCCCCAGACCGTTGTTAATCGGCGTTTTTTGGGAAGGGTCATTTCGCAGAAATCGGCATCAAACAAAATATGTGTTCATCGTATTCCGTACGTTTTATGGGCTCTATGAAACCATGGAGTCTCTACAACAATATTGTTCACCAAAACTTAAGCGATTCACAGGCTTTCTGGCTTAGAACATACACTTCTCTCTGAACATCCATTTTGGGAAAGTGACCCACGACACGATGAAATGGGTGAAAAGAATATTTAGCATGATGTTAGTGGTTTAAATCATGTGTGAGAGGGTTGAGACGTGTTTTTGGTCCCAGTGGACATGGGAGGCGGACGGAGAGGCCGGGAGAGAGACAATGCGATGCTGACAAATCATGCCCACAAACTGGTCTCTTTTTGTCCTGCTCTAGAAAGTTGATTCTGGGACCGTTTGATACTCTTCAAAGGTGGAGACCTATCGTAATTGACGTCCCAACAATTCTGTCTCCTTAAAATTATTTTAGACTGTCAAATAACAATTTAATGCGGAAGTCTTTGTTCAGAATACATTTTCTCCATAGCTACATCAACGTCCGAATAATAAGGCTCTCGGGCAGTAAAGGTCAAATCTGAGGAGGCTATCTTATGCAGATTGCTAATAAGAACAAATGATTCTAAGTGACCCAGAGATTTGACGCATTTGCTGTCGCAGGAGAACACGCCGAACACATCCCCATTTTTTCTGAGTTTGAGACAAGCCCCTTCTCAGAAGGCGCTGCAAAGCACGTGCTGGTCATGTGAGCTGAGAAGGCGGCTTGATCCGAACCTAAAATTAAGGTAGGGCTGGACTTTACGCATACATCACGTGATGTGACATCTTCCAAAATCACCCCCATCATTCCTCTTTGTGGCCCACTGTGGACCTAATACCACGATCAGTTGGGACCAAATTAAAAATCGGTCTGCAAGGGATCATGTATAATCCATTTAGGGACAACTACTTGCAAGCAGATTTCTTAATTAGGTCCTCAAAAAGTTGGCATTAAGATTTTGTGCAGAGTCACACAAATTCACGTGACATCCAAGAGCCCTACCTTATAATAAGTACAAGTGATTGCTGGAGCACTGCGCGCTCCAGCAACCCCTTTTTTTGAACGTTATCGCTGAATGCTGAACTGTGAGCCTGATTCCCGATCCTGTGAGGCCTATTCCAAACTCTTAGCTTGCCTGAAAAAACTTCCAACAAAAAATGCCCTTTAAGCCTGGGTGGCAGGACCAGAGACGTTAAATGTGCAGTCTAAGAATTTGACCCTTTTAAATACATGTCCAACTCAGAGCTGTCGTGGCACCATGTAAGGAGCCACATCCCCATGCATATAATTAGAAGTACTCGGTGATTCCCTGCAGAGTTTAAAGGCTTCAGACAACATTATTTTATAAAGAGTAGAAAGTAGGGGACAATCAAGCCCGCAAATTATGTAGTGCAAAAATTAACATTTTTTGGACAAAGCTGAGCTCAGATTCAGATCTGGAGCATCAAAAGGAGCCCAAATAACACACCTCTGAAGTTTTTCCTACGAACCATTATTTTTCTCAATATTTTGGGCCCGTCCAATGGAATTGTGTGTACCCCTTTTGGGCCATTGGGACAAAATATTAGTTGTCCCATCCCAACAGCGAGGTTTGGGGTTTTGTTTTGTTTTGGTGGCACAATGGGTTCCAGACTGAGTTTTTTTTCTTCTCACAAACACTGCTGGATGAAAATTTGAGACCTTAACAGGATCATAATCAGCTCATCAAAAGGCTTTGATTGGCGATTCTTCCATATTTTTTAGCTATTTTTTTGAGCTTTTCTCGAATTGTTGGGGTCTGGCCCTGGAAAATTCATGAAATTGGAAGATTGGCTTGTGCCAATCTCTTCTTCATTTGTGCACTAATTATACTCTACAAATGGTACTTGGGGGCTCCGATACTGGATAAAAGTGGGGGGAAAATAATAATAAAATAAAGATAATAAAGATAATAAAAATATGCACATGTTTGTGTGATATTTGGTTGAGATTGACGGGAGCTTCAGGGCCATGGCAAACATGGACCATGATTGCCGAGCCACATCGGTGTTTGCCGATCGATACTGAATAAATTGCTGAAGATACTTGAAATGGCACTAAATTCGATTTGAAAACTCTGGGACATGTAGAAAATATCTTTATATATACTTCGCATTTTTATAGCATTTTACATGGATGAGGTAGAAGGTAATAAAAAATGCATCAGAAAGTCTCGATACTGAGCAGAGTTCTAATTCCACCTCAATTGGGAAGCTGCAGAAGCAAGGCACGTCTGCAAGTCCCCTGGGTACAACTGACCACACCCAAGGTCCTTTCGGCTCGACTCTGCTCTGCTCTTGTACCAAACTCTCACTGTGGATTTGTGAAAAATTCAAACCTTTTTCAGTACTTTTAAATGTCAAGGTGAAAAATTCAAAGTAAAATCAAAAAGTACTGAAAAAGTTTTATACTTTTCACATACTTTTTCAGTGAAAAAAGTGTGAAAAATGAAGATAGTTTTTTACCAATATTTTCACTGAAAAACTTGAAATGCTCAACCAGTGACTGGCAGTATTTCAAACACAGTCTCTCATGCCACCAATGTGTGTCGTGCTCTGATGATCTGATCACATCATGGAACATTCCGGTAAAATATATACAGCAATAGATACAGTTCAAATACAGCTTCTGATGAAATACAGCAGTAGATACAGCATAGGCACAGCATGCTTGCAGATATAAAAGCAAGGTAGTCTACAGCTTGTACTTTAGTCCTTTTATTCCATCATTTCTATGAAGCTTAACCCTGCTCTCCAAGACTTCATCTTACTAAAGCCTTGCCACTGAGTCCTGGCTACTCTATAGTGGATTGTGAGATAAGATTGGCTTTGTCTGTGACAATGTGCCACAGTTTCTAGCTTTTTGTCCTCTTCCTTGATAGTCTCTTGTAGCTAGACACTACAACTTGATGCTTGTACCTCACATGTTGTAGTCTGTTGATAACCCTGGCCTTGTGTATGGTGGTGAGGGTTATTACATTATTAGCAAAGTTTAAATTTTTGATCAAACCATTTGCCTGTCTTGGCAGGGGCTACTGTACAGACTGTAGGGAGGCAACGGCCCCCAGGACCATGACACGTCTGTTGCCTATTTTTTAGGCAACGAACCCTATCGTGACCAGGACCGTTGCCAAAAAAGGCAACGGAGGGCCAATTTTCTAGGCCAAAAACCCACTGTAAATTGCTTTTCCAAGGAGTTCTGTTCTTTTATGGGCTAATTTAATGGCATAGCTTGTCTTTTATTCATTTTTCCTACGTGATTATTTTTATTTTTATTTTTCCCGCTAATATGTCACGATCTTTTGAAGGCAACAGACCTTGCCGCGACCGTGACCCGTAGGAATTTAGACAATGCAACGGACCTCATTGTAACCGTGACCATTGCCTCCCTACATGTCCATACAGTAGTTTTCATTCTGAGTGAGCACAGCCACTGATGGACCCTTTGAGATGTGTTTTGTTGCTACCAAAACTGAAAAAAGATGGTGATTCCATGAGTGCATATATAATACAGTTCCAAAGTGTTTGTCTCTTAGAATTTTTATATTGGAGGTCTGTGCTGCTATATAATTGCTGGCAAAAATTCAAACTCCAAACATTATGTGATATCCCCCACCATTATACACCGAAGCATGGTTAACACCAGACTATTTGCTTGAAGTCTCCTACTACCCTTTAGTTCAACATGTCCCCAAAAAATCATAATCTTCTAGGATACAAAGGGTGCTCATAATCTCGCAGATAAAAATTGGGAATAAGATAACTTCGCAATCTCAGAGACTCAGGCCATCAGTGGGGAGTGGGATAAAGCATTTCTTTCCCAGATAGCAGCCAGGAATGATATTGGACTCAGTGCAGCTTCAGACACTGTTGTATATCCCTGCAGGAAATTCGCAGGTCAATGTCAATCATGATTCCCATGCTCTGGCATCTGGTTCAGTTTGCCCACCTGAGCCTGTTGGCAGAATATTTAACCCATTCAAGTCTCTGGTTCTGATTTCTGGTTTCTCTGATAATATCACCACTATAGAAGCAGTGAGATACTGACTCAGTGAAATGCTGCACCTGAGTGCAGCAGTGAAATAGCACTAGTGTACTGAGCAAAGTAAGATTGACTCTAACTCCACTCAACTAACCACCAAACCAAATACACCTCAATCTCAAATGTTATCGTGTTGTGTTCGGGGTGGTAGGGTACATATCACCCGTCAAGTAATGTAGATCAGATTCAATTCAAGGAGGTTCTTGTACAATAGTACTATTCCCAAATCAATGTGCAGAAGACTAGTTCCATGGGAGCGAACCAATAATCCTTAGAAATCCGAGCGCAGCAAATAAATGGTCCGAGCCCCAGGCCTCCCAGGATCATACTCTTAGATACCGCGGGACCGAAGGTTTCAAACTAAAACTAGGTCCTGAGTTCTCAGCTACTAAGGAAGCTAGAGTAAGACTGCTGGTCGGACAACTGGCTACCAATCCTCATGGGACGAGCACTTATGAAGTCTTATCTTGAGTCTAATGGTTATTCACCACTAAGGTCTTTTCTCTTCAATCAAGTTCTATTAGATTCTAGTTAGTCCCAGAGCCCGTAATGTGGGGGTAAGATTCACTGCTACAAACAAAGTAGACTACACCTTTTTATACATTTTACAAACAACTAAACGGAGATAAGAAATAGTTGATATCAATCAAGTTAGCAATGCAGGAGGCTTCTCCCTGATGCCTCGGTCTGTCAGTTGCCTGTTAAAGTAACCCTCCCTAGCAACTATAAGTTCCACAGGTGGGTCCACTCCAACTAAGCATGTGTTCCCAATACTATCTCTAAGCAAGCCAAATTGCCGAAGTAACAATAAGCACGCCTTCTGATCCTCAGGTATGCGGGTTGGTTAGACCTGTTCCGCGGGTAGCAATGAGTTTCCCTCCCGCCGAAGTGTCATCTCTTATTAGTCACTCAATCTTTCACAGGTGGGTTCGTCATAGTGTAACCGTAGCTTCCTACAGCTAGCTATAGCTCCTCGCGCTTATTTCCATATTTAAAGTGTGCATGCATTATCCAGAACCCTCCTGTGGGACTGAGACCACGTGACCGCCGCATCTTCTGGCTCGACTTATTAGTTGCTTCCCGTAGGAGTTCAACTACCACCAGCTTGTTATTAAGCCAATGCCGTCTTTGTTAGCTCCTCTGTAGTTCCTCTTGATTGACCTTGAGTGCAGACTTCGGCGGGTGGGCCTGCATGAACCCTCCCACGGAACTCTGCCCAGCACGGGCGAGTCAACTTTATCTAGTCCAACCTTAGCCAGGTTGGCTTAGATCTAGTAACTCTTATTTAGTTTCTTTAAGCTTGCTTACAGCCATCTACAGTCTAAGTACACTATCCCAGGGAGGATATATACTCTAAGTAGTTGGTCTTGTCTAGATGAAAGGCCTTAAGGAAGGATGAAAAGTCACAAAAAATGTGATTTTCATGTGTGTGTAAATACACACCTTATCATCTCCCCCATTCTGAGAATCTGACTGTCCCCAGTCATACTGCCTGTCCTTAAGAGCACCCAATAAGGGTGAACAGGTTATTTATAGTCAGGCAGTTGACAAGACCCTGCCCTCCCGACTCGCTAACAATAGACAGGACGCACCCTGCCATTCCGGTACACGTGGGAAGTTATTACTGTGGACCCACTGATCTAATTCTGACACCATTCCATGATGGTTGCTTAGGTTTCTGCAGCAGCTTCCTTCCTAGCCTGATCACTGAAGGATGCTGTAACCAATTGTTCCCGCAACAACCAATCTTGCCTTATATGGTAACAATCCAAGGTGTTTTCCAAACACTTGCCATATATGGGAATTTTTGGTGTCTCCTTGGGAAATTCCTTCGAGATCGTTCATCAAGTTCCTTAGACACTGCCACTGTTTCGCTGATGCCATCACCTTTAAGCTTCGGTACATGGAACCTGTGGCTCAATTGGGTGGGTTCCATTCGCAACCTAGGGAGGGTTGTTCTCCTAACCCGTGGGTGCCCATTAAAATTCTGTTAGCCCCAATAGGCCTATAGCAAGGCCTCAGGTATAAGAGGGAGTCCAGTTCTCCTCCCATCCCCCAGTTTCCTATCTTCCCACCAAATTTCTTTCTTTCCTCACCCCAGACCCTCCTCTAGTCTTTCAGTAAGTCTTCATTTATCCTCCTCCCAAGTGACCCAGGTTTTGCTGACCTGCTCTTTAGGCAACTATGAGCTCGACCCGCACACCCACCGATTTCTGGGTAGGACTCCGCGACTCGCCTTCCGTCTCTCAGCTGCTGGCCCTCTACACACCCAGAGCCCTCACACAGTACAGCTGCCTTCAAGTGTGAGATATTATTTTGGAGGTGCTCCCTCTCTTGGTGCAAGGTCCATCCCTCTTTCTATTCTTTTGGTCATTGAGTCACTTTCCTAGACATTCAACTCCAACGCTATCAAGGATGCTCCCAGTGGCAAGGAGCCCGACGAGCACATCACATTCTACGCACGGATCTGGGAGCTCATGGGTTTCATGGAGCGCCTCAGCCCCTACAAGAGTTACTCCCCGCACACCGCATCCTCGAAGAGTACGATGATCCCGACGCTCTAGTAAGCTTCTTTCCTTCACTTCATGTTTGTTTCTGACTCGCGCACCCACCTGCAGGACTGAGTGCTCATATTCAAGAACTTCGAGATCCCTCCCAAGCCAGTCAACGGCTTCTCCTTCCTGATCCCCAGACCCCCGACTGATGTGTCCAAGGAGTCGCAAGGCAACGGCGGTGGTAAGTTTATTACCAACACCATTCGCAGAAGTTGTTCTTCGCCCCGCACGTCTGACGCAAGCATAACCAATTCAGACTCAAGTTCTTCCTCCTCTGACAGTGACGACGACATGCCCCTCGGTGTCCCCCGTCCCATCCCAATGGTTACGTCAGGTGAGGATACCGACACGGTGCACGTCCACTACGGGGCTCCCATAGTAAGTATTTCTCTCCTGTCCGGAGCCTCCTGTGCAACTTTTGAGCTAAGGCCTCTGTTCCTTCCTGCAGGTTTCGAAGGCTATGCCTGAGGCTCGCCCCAAAAAGTCTCTCCCTGCCCCAGGCAGTACCCACATAAGTTTCTTTTCTTTCTACCACCATACTTTTTCACACCTTTTTCTAGGCTCCCCGTACTACTACGCTTCTCTTGCAGCCTGTCACGGAGAACCTTCCCACGGTAGTAAGTCCCTCGTTTTGACTAAGTGACTAGTCATACTGATTATCTCGCCTCAGGTCAAACACGAGAACGACAACTTTGTCTTCCCTGCACCCGAGGTAATCGTTATCTCTGGTGGGGAATCCACTACCGACTCTCAACAGCTGGGGGGTGGTTGCTCCTGCCATATTGGCACCAAGCGCAAGAGCCCTCCCACGACAGTGAGTCTAATTTTCTTTCTGTCTTAAATTCAACTTCCCCTTACTTCACCTCATTTCTTAGGAGCCCATCCCTCGCAAGAAGGGAAAGACAGCCAAGGGGGCAGTGCCACGAGAGCCTGTGGAGCCCTCCCGCGAAACAGCTGGTGAGTTGAACGATCCTCCCACATGTCTCTATTTTTCCAGCCAACTCACACCTCCCTGCAGGTTCTCAAACTCGGGGAAGGGAAGTGCTGCTTCCTCCAAGGCTCCTGCTCCGAGCAAGTCCGAGGGCAAGAAGCCCAAGCACACTTGTCACAAGGTCGATGACCTAGAGTTACAAAAGCTCCAGATTCAGAGGAGGGCACACGACCTCCCTTCATTGCACCAGCTTGAACGACCAATAAGTTTATTTTACTCTTGGCTTGTCCCCCCTTGACTAATCCAATTTCTGTCCTTTACAGCCCCCTCCAGCAGGCCGAAGAGTGGCAGGTGCACAACAACAAGAAGGACAACCCATCCTTCTTGACAAAGCAGGAGTGCATTGCGCTCATGAAGGCCATCCTGCCGCATGAGCACCTTCCCGCAGACCCTGCTTACCTGGAGGAGTACCGAATCCATTGGAACTTAATATTTCAATTGCTCAGTGCCCGCGCCCCCACGGTAAGTCTCCTTTTATATTCCTCGTTCTAGGACCCAGAGACTTACCTCCCACAGGAGGGCCCCCAGTGCTTGAACTGCATGAGCCGTGCTTGTGTTTGCACCAAGCCAGTGGAAGGCATCCCTTGCCTTTGCTGCATGGACAGCCACAATGGTAAGTGCTCACAGAGCCACCCAGCGAGGTCCTCGAGCAGAAACACGACAAATTCTTGCCCTTCGTCAAGCAGGGCAATACTTGTGAGCCTTTCATTTGTTTCATTTCATTTTCTAACCTTTCCTTAAACTGGTGCGAACGAGCTAAGGAGTGCTCCAATATGCACTTCTTGGTGACCTCTGCCATCGAGCATGCCCTGTGCCTGGTGACACACCATGGCAACAAGCAGTGTGAGTTTCTCATTGACGTCCTCTGCACATGCAACTTCCTTACCCGGCCGAGTTCTTCGAGCGGTTCGAGTCAGAGGAGGACAGGGAGAAGCTCCTGCGGGTGACCTTCATCCAAGGCCTTTCCACGCGCAGCTTGTACGAAGGGCCCTTTGTCCCCTTCGTGCACCGCCTTGACGAGCCTATCCCTGGGCACGACTCCACGTACAGCTACTACACCGCAACGGAGAAGCTCCCCACCACGTCTCTCCTTCCTGCGAACTATCCCGAGTTTGTGCAAGTCCCTTTCCTGGAAGGCTACCAGAATCCTGTGGCGACGGACCTACAGGAGTTAGGAGACAGGGACGATGCAGACAACAAGGGCAACAAGTAGCGCGGATGCCAGGGAGGCCGGATGATTTTCTTTTTCTTTTTAAAATACTCGAACGATTTCAATAGTTCATTGTATCTGTCTGCTTGTATTACGATCGTATATTGTACTTAGAACTACTGTTGTGGTCTAGTCATAATATACAATGTAATACTTATTTCTTCTCCTCGACTATTCTCAGAGCGTCGTCGTGACTTAAATTCAGGATTCAAGCAATTCAGTCTCAGACATGAACCAGCCCTAAATAATACACTTTCTGATGCTTCTCACAGGAGTTAGTGTAGCGGGTCTCCCCCATTCTGAAGATACCCGCTAAGTCAGCTTGGTCCTTTGCACCAGACTTCGGTCGGGCATGAATAGCCCACGTGCAGCCATATTGGACTCTTGCTCCCCATGGTTACTATCTTTGAAATTCAAAGATCCAATTATTCATGTGTGACCCGCATAGTGTTTCAGAACTGTTACCCATCCTACGGGAGCAATCTATTTCTTTGACTACCAATCAAGACGGCTCCTAAGCTAGCCCCTGTACACTTGCTAGTGCTCAACAATTTAGTTCTTTCTTTCCTCCCACCATGCCTATCATTATCGGAGAACAGGAGGGCAACACAGTCTACGCTATGCTCACCTCTCATTTTGTGAGTGGTGACACTCCTATGCTCCCCTATTTCTGATTTGTTACCCTCCCGCAGCCTGCTTCTGCCTGTGGTTGTTGCCTCACAGCAAACCGCAACTGCGAGTGGATTCACTGGGTCTTGCGTTGTTTTCATTGGCTGCTGCTGGACTGTTCGTCTTGCGACTACACCAACCTCAGCAAGTGGAATGAGCATTACGCTCAGTTCCGCAGCGAACTTGTTTCTCGTTCCATGGGTAGCTATCCCTTCCCGTGCTCCTTCAAACTCAGGTAGCTTAACTCCTTCCCACAGTGCACCACATTATCGCTTTGATGGATCAGTACCATATTCTGGTACCTATTGGCTTCAACAAATTGCGGGTGGTCGACCTCTTGGCCTACAACGGTGTTATGCTCCCTGACATCCTTGATGGGCTGCACAGCATTCGCGAGCTGCACAATCTTATACAGGATTGCTCAGCTCACAGTTGCCCCAGCTTTATTTCTGATGCACTGCGTGCGAGGCTTACTTTCATATGTACCAAACTCCATATTGTACTCCCAGGTTCTATGGCCTGAGGCACTATCCAGTCTCGTAATATTTTAGCATTGCTCCTGAGCTATTATCTATCTTTTATATATATATTTGATCAGGCAACCAGTTATGTTCCTGGATCCCTTCACATGTTCTCTTGATCTACATTCCCCAATTCAGCCTAGCCACGGAGTCAGTTATTCACCCCTCCTCCATTCTGAAATATCAACTCTGTTGATACCGCATGGTGTGGGCCGGAGAAAAATTTGTGCGCTACCCCAGAAGTATAGGAGTGAGTACAGAAGCACATGTGTCTCCCATGCAAGTCCTGTGTGTGCGCACGGGCATCATTGGCCAATAATTCTGCGAGAGGAAAAAAATAATTCCATGGGAGCAAAGTATAAAGGTGTGGAAGGACTTAGTTCAAAGGCCACCCCCTCTACATCGCTCTTTAACCACCGCTCCCCGCATGACTACTGCTGAATTTCAGATCGTTCGTTCAGCATTCATTAGTGTCGTTGACATAGCCAACCAGCTAGGTCAATATGGTACTAGTATAGATGCCTGCCAAAAACAACTGCTTGACACAGTTGGCCCCGCTGCTGTGAATCTTTCTATTTCTGCTCTATTAATTCGTCGCTAACACCTGTTTATGGCATAGGCATGGCTCCTTCCTTTCACTTCTACCATCATGAGTCCTGAGAAGGATGCGCTTCAACAAGTGATCTCCATGGGAAAGGGGTTGTACCACGAGTGTTATAACCCTGGTAACACACCCAACTTTCACTTCCCGCCACCCTACAATGTGTTCCACAACCTGACCTGCATCATTCAAGAGTCTTGCACCGCTCAAAAGGCAGCTGCTGGGGTCGCCACAAGCAACCCTCCTGCTGTTGGTACCAAGACCAAACCTGTGAGTGTCTCAACACTACCCACCCGCCATCTATTTAGCCTCCCATGGTTATTCTATTACAGAAGACTTGCACTTCCTTCCGCAAGACAACTTCAACTCATGTTGTCGAAGTTGACAACTCAGAGGAAGAAGAGGCACCCCCGGTGAGAACCTTCCCAAGGATGGTGGGGAACTCGTGATTAACCTTCCTGCGACATTCTTCCACCTTCACTAAGAAGCCTCCCACGGAACAGGGTGACTCTATGAATGTTGACAAAGATGGTCCTAAGCCTATTCCCGCCAATCTCAAGTTTAAGAAGAGCGGGAAGGAGAATGCATGTGCCACAGCTCAGTCATCCTTCCCATCCTAACTAGTCTTTTTAAAGGCTGCCACTGTCAAACCCAAGAAGAGCAGCGCTAAGCGTGCTCACACTGAGGAAGCCCCCTTTCATGAGGAGTCTTTCTTGACTAATGATGAGCCACTAGTGTGGCTTCCTTCTTTTCTAATAACTGATTCTGTTTGCTGGGAAGCCGTGAACGAGTCCACCATGCACTCCCCTAGCATCCTCGCCATGGTAGCCAACATGGAGTCCATCACTCAAGCTGCCAACGACGGGTTCCTCAAGAACTTGCTCACTATACACAAGCATTTGTACTACGTGAATACAACTTGGCTATTATTCACAAGACCTTCCGTAGCCTCCTCTTGTACCGTGCTCAGGTCATTAAGGAGGGGCAGACCCTTCATGCACGCATCAAGGAGTTGGCCACTATTGAGCCTCCTGCTTCCGGTTTGGACAAATGATGCCATAGAGCTCCCCTCAGCTTTCTAAATCTGTTGGTACATAGACACGGTTCATTCATTTAGGACACCCATGCTTACTTATACCATGGGCTGCTGTAGCCCATTCATTCCTTCCCGTAGTAATTACTACAGTTCTATCTTTTTAGTATACAATGTCAGCTGTGTTCTCAGCCCTGCATGTTGCCTCGCACACGAGACTGAGCTTATCTACGGGTAAGTTTCAGGACCTCATCCTCTGATCCTTCATCCTCCCCGCTGTCCTCAGAAGACTCCAATCCAGAGCTCCTCTCAGGCTCTGGGGGTTTTAGTTAACATCACTAGGCCCCAATCGGACATTCTCGAATTGATAGTCCCTCCCTTCATAGAGCTCAATCTCTTGATCATTCATTAACTCATTCAACACCTCCGGTGATAAGTCCATTAAATCATGTATGTTCTGCGGGAGGGTTATTCTCCTATGGGCTTCATAGGGTACCATCCTGAATTGCGCAATCTTGCCTTGGAACACAGAGCTGTCCATTTCCACAATTACATAACTGCCCCCTTTTGTCCATCTGATAACTATCACAGGCCCCAAGTAGCGTAGTGCCATCTTAGTGTTTGGTGATTTCTCCACTACAGTGTTCCTGACTAAGACTAAATCCCTGGGACGGAAATTGTAATCCTTGATTGTATGTACGTGGGCTTTCTCATATCTGCGAACCACTGCCTGTTTTGTCTCAGAGACACGGGTGCACATTTCTTCTACATGGCTCTTATGTTTAGCTAACGCACAGGCTCTAAATCCTACTAATTCAGCCATCGTTAATACCCTTCCCAGGATTTCAACCAACCATGTGGCTTCCTCTATGTCCAGGGGTAGTATTGGATGTGCCCCAGTAACCATAAAGAAGGGGGAACGACCCATCCTGCACCTCACAGTGATTCTTTCTGCCCAGAAGACCTGCAGGAAGAACCAGTACCATTTGGCTGGGTTCCCTCCCATGGCTTTGTATAACAATTGTCTCATAGGCCAATGGCCGGATTCTATCTTCTCATTCCCTTGAGAGTTATATGGCGATACTCTTATACCGTGGATGCTGTATTTCAACCCAAGGTATGCAACAGCAGCTAAGAACTGTGGGGCATTGTCTGTTACAATATTTTCACGACAACCCCATTGACATATTATGTCCTCAAGGATAAACAGAGCTAGAGTCCTAGCATTATCATTCTTTATTGGTCTCACCTCTAAGTAACTAGACAATGAGTCCTGTGCGTCGACAACTTTATTGAAGCCATTCAACGGGGTGCCCATTATCATTATGTCTATATTTACTTGTTGGAACAAGGATGGTGTGTGTGTTACTATAGGAGGGATCTGCAATAATGTCTTCTGTCTAGACTGACACAGATCACATGTCTCGACATACCAGCTGACATTGTGTTCATACTTAGGCCACCAGAATTGTAGTTCGATTAAGGATTTAGTCACAAAGAAGCCCCAGTGCCCCAGGCTATCATGCGCGGCGCACATTATAAACATTCTATGCTCCTTATCAACCACTAACTTGTGAGCAGTCCCTTGACCCTTTTTATATACCAACTTTCTTTGTCCAAGAAGAAGGCCGACACAAACCTCATAAAATTGCGGTATGTGTGGTCCTTCATTCCCATGGGTCGCCTTAGGGGGTCTAGCAACCAAGCCTGCAATAGTGTTAACTGCTCATCAGCATTCCTTCCCGCGGCTGATCTGTGATCTTCGATGTATGGCTCCCTTTTCTGTGGGTCATACTTCAACTCCAAGTCTGGAATTAAGGGTTCTCTGTGCAGCTTATGCCCAATTTGATACTTCAACTTGTTGTTAATCTGTACTAGGGAACTCAGCAGTTCTGCAGGAGGGTTCAAAGTAACCACCCGCAGAACATTTGCCTGCCCTAAATCTGCCACGAAGTCTCCCGTGGACTTTGCTTTGCTTCCCGTCATTGTCAGGTATCCTCTCCGCATGTCTATCTGCTCCTTAAAATTGTCAAAATCTAGCACGGGTGGCCATGTTTCATTGTCCTCATGTTCCAAGGGAGGTGGGTTGGAATCCATCCTCGAGTCAGATTCTGGATAGATCTCATCCCCTGGTTGAATGGGCCAGCAGGAGAGTCCATCAGAACCGAAGGTTTTTCCTGCCACATGCTTCAATCAAAAGTGGTACATGAGAATCTCTTCTATCCAATGGTTTATAGTAGCATTAGGACCCATGCCCGGGTGGTCTAACATCCCTTTCAAGTATTTTGTGTCTGTTTCTACGACTAACTTGCAACAGCCAAGTAGCCAATATTTCATTGCTTCTAACACTCATTTCAACCCGAACAACTCTCTCTTGGGCTGAGTACCTAGACTCCCGCTCATTCAGAGGTAGGGATGCAAACCGCGTGTAGTATCTTTTCCTAGGGTCTTTCAGGTCAGCCTGATAGCTATGTATCCCCACAGCTATCCAAGAGGTATCCACTGCCAGGTAGACATCTGAAAGCCACTCATAATTAATGGGCTTCAGTGCTTTACAGTGGTTAAGTGCCTCTTTTATGGCTGCCATGGATGCTTTCTGTCTAGCTCCCCACTCAAATTCTACATTAGCGTGGGTGAGTTTCTGGATTGGTTCTGCCTTCACTGTGTAATCTTCTATGAACATCCTCATAACACCTACGGTGCCAAGGAAGGCCCTCACTTCGTGAGTGTCATGTAGTTCACCCCAGCATTGAATAACCCCAATTCTGTCATCATCCGGCTTCATGCCTTCATGAGTCAGCACATGTAAGCTTTTGGTCCTGAGACTGTGGCGCCAGCATAGTATAACCGAGTTATGACCCTATTGCAATCTATCATGTGTTCCCACACAAACCTTCTTATATTCAGGTTTTCTGGTATCCTTTCTTCAGTCCCATCGGGTAGCTCATATCTGTGACCCGGGCCCCATACAGGGACATCATCAATGTACGGGCACGTTACATGAGGAATTTCATCTTGGAGTATGTAGGTCACATCGTCATGAAATATAGGCACCAAATTAGTCCAGCCCTGCAGAAGCCTCACTAGTCTCAATGCCCCAAAGGGTGTTTGAAAGGTAGTATAGTCTCAGGAGGCTTTATCTAAAAGTTGGTGGTTGTATCCCGAGTACAAATCAAATGTGGTTCCACATGCCCTCCCTGTGAAATGCTCAGCCAACTCAGCCACCCCAGGAGGGACCCCCGAGTGAGCTACAGTGACTGCATTCAGAGGCTCAAGAGCATGTACCAATCTTATTGCTTTCCCGTCACTCTTCAAGACTCCAAAGTACTTGGTTCTATATGCACCATTGGATGGTTCATATATGTTAGCATTTATACTAGCCCGCAGTACTTTGCAAACCTCCTCTAATTGTCCCAGTGGAATCAGGATATTCTTCTCTACCCACACCTTATGCCCTGGTTGAAGTGGCATTTTAACCGGCAGGAAGAACTCTTCTTTGAAGGTTCCCCTTTCCTCATCTGTCCACGCAAACTTTTCTTCATTGGTTGAAAAGAAGTGGTGTATTAAATCCATCTCATCTCCTATCAAGAAGCCATCATTGTGCATTTTATCAATAAGGTCTCTCCTCTCTTGGGTATATCGCCCAACCAGAATATATTTCAGCGGGTTTGGGTTTAGAGGTTTAAGATATTGTAGGGGGTCTCCCATGATATTACACTCAATTCTGTATTCCTCGGGAAGGTCTGTGTAAACAGGGCGCACTTTTTGAGCAACCAGTTTATACTTCTTACCCGCGAAAACTTCTTTACTTTAATCTCGGCAGGTTTTTCATCGAGGTGGGTCGTGTTGTGCTCAAATACAGGAACCACCCAGTCAGCATATAGACAACACGAACACCTCGCCCCCATGGTATGCTCTTGAAATCCCACGGTATCTCTATTAGGTCTTATTTCTACAGGAGGACTTGTTCTACTTTGTGTAAAGCCCAACCTTCCTGCCGAACTATAAACTGTTCCTGTGGTTTCCACAATGTACACCCCTGTCTCATCTGGTTTCTTTTCTCCCGCGAACATGAAATCTTGAAATAGCTAAACTGTGGGAGCATCTTCTGACATATACAGCATAGCCGCTGACAAGAAGGCTATCTTAGTTTCTTCTGGAGTAAATCCTTGTTCATCACTAAATTGTATGGCTACTATCTGTGGTTCTCTGTTCTCATCTAACTCTATCTGTACTGCGAATTCTCCTTGATGATTAATCAATTCCTCAAATCCTGAAAATTTGTCTTTGACGCAGGTGCTTCCCCTGGAATTTCAGTGGACTCGTCGTGGACCTTCTTCAGTTGCCGAACTACCCCATGCTCAAAGGTTGGTATTACACAATGCTTCTTGGTGTTTGGGTCAGTCAGAGTTATTATCTGAGAACCATCAGTACCATTTTGAATGGTACTTCCAGTGAGAACCTCAAATGGTCGCCCAAGCAACACCTTGTAGGTTGGGCTTTTAATAATGCACACTTGTAAGTGCAACATTATTTCCCCAAATCTGAATGGCATGTTCTTGGCTAAGCCTACTGATCTTTCTACTTGACCATTTGCACTCTGCATATAAATGCAAATGTCGGGATCCCAAGTGAGACCTAATGACACAGCTGTGGCTTGTGCCATAGATACAATTTGGGAACCCCCGTCATTTATTCTTCCTCACCTTGTCCATTTATCAGCGGATATAACACCTGCAGGGCTGCAGAGTCCTGGCTTATCAGCATGGTATCCTCATAAGAGACGAAGACCTGCTTAGGCGCTGTTCCCGCAGGTAGACCATTCAAGTATTGCAACACTGGGTCGCCTACTATCAAAGCTCCCCACGGAACCAGACCATCCTGCTCAGCCGCTATTACTAACTGTGAGTGGAACGGTAGCTCCCGTGTACAAATCGCATCTGCCTGGACATAATTCCCCACTAATTCATTATAAGATATAAGATACTGACTCACCAAATTTCTTTGTGAAAGGAACTGTAAACCCGCACGCACATTTACTTACATCATCACTGCTCACATGATCACTCTCTTCTTGTCCTCTACTTGTATCCTCTTGCTAGCTTCTTAATACCACGCAACGTCTCCAAGTCCCTCTTGTCCCCCTTTCTCTTTTCCTTTCCTCTGCTAGTGTTTCTCCCTGGTTAACCAGGTGAGTTTCTGTAAACCCATACTTTACTCACATGACGTTACTTACATAACGAGCTCTCTCTTGACTCTCACTTCCATCTACGCTGTCGACTGCTGTTACTTCCGCAATATACTACGGTCCTCTTTATCTTGTGCCCTTCCTCCTTCTAGTGTTTATTGCCTCACCGGGTAAGCTTCCACTTTTTTTAAAAGATCCACTCTAGTATACGCACATCAGGGAAATCAAGAGATCCACGATCTCGCTGATTTTTTTTTGATTTCCCACCTTCCCCATGTTTACCTGCCAGGAACGCTTCCCCAACCGTCCATCCAGTGGTTTCCTCACTGTAGAGACCTCCGTGCTCACAGAAACCTCTACACAGTCTGCCACGTCACCTTGGCACACAGCCACCACTGTAAAACTGTCTCGAAATCCCTCCGTCCCACATCCCCTCCGCACCCGCAGCGCGGCCAAGACCACATGGCCCGCGCAGATCGTTCATCACCGTTGACACCCTTTCTACCTCCGCGAACCAATTGCGGAATCAGATCCTCCTGCTGATCTCGATCTTTCCCCTCGCTCTCCCACTCCTCCTCCCTGCTGCTCAGGCTTCTCCTCTTCCTCCGACTCCTCTTCCTCACCCCCGCGTCCGCGATGTCGAGCCAGTCTAAGCTCGCCACGGTCGAGATCTGCACGGGCAAGCTCCCTACTATACACGTCGGCGAGATCACCCCTCTCGTGGCTACCCAGTTCGAGCATGCGATGCTCGACTACGCCGCCACGAAGGACATCCCATCCGAGAAGCTCTCCTCCCTCGTTTTTGGCTTTTCCTGGACCAGCACGTCCGCAACTGGTTTAGCCCGAAAGGAGTTCGCGAGGCCTTTGCAAAACTCACTCTCGCCGAGTTCATGGCCAAGCTCCGCAAGAAGTTCCTGCGCCCCAATTGGGAAGTGCAGACTCGCACGCTCATCCTCTCCCACCGCATGAAGGACGACCAGACGTTCAGCGAATGGGTCGTCATCCTCCAATCCCTCCAGGCATTGCTCGTTGGCACCAACCACGAGATCTCCGATGTTCAGTGAATGGGTCGTCATCCTCCAATCCCTCCAGGTGTTGCTCGTTGCACCAACCACGAGATCTCCGACCAGCGCCTCCATCATACCATCGAAGCAAACATGCTGCCAGATCTCAAGCGCGATTACTCTAAGCACAAGATGGCGAACGTGATCCCTGAGGATGAGTTCGACACGTGGGTGCTTGCGGTCATTGAGCTTGACGAGGCGCGGGTTTACGAGGATGAGAAACAGCAGCGCCGCATCGCCGCCCAGCTCAAGGCGGAGAAGCGTAAGGCTGTGGATGACGGCGAACACCCGAACAAGAAGGTCTTCTCTGACTCCAAGAAGGCAAACATTGATTCTTCCTCGAAACCTCCCTCCAATACCGCCTCCTCCTCGTCCCTCGGAAAGAACTGCCCACCGCTGACCCCCGAGGAACGTCAGCTCCTCGTGGACAATGAAGGCTGCAACCGCTGCCGCAAGTTCTTCTGCGGCCACAAGACGGCCGACTGCCGCGAGGATTTCCCTTTGGGCATCGGGTATCGCACGTGCACCCAAGCCGATGTCGATGCCGCCCGCAAGTCCAAATCCACCAAGTCCGTCGCGGTAGTTATGCCTGCCGCGGATGAGATGGAAGACAGCGATGACTCTAGCGACGCGCTCGTGAGCTCCCCCTGATTGATGAGGATGTCGTGAATAAGACTGGACTACGCCGCTATAAACTACGTGAACCCGAACCAATCTCTCTTGCAATGTCTAACGACACCGATCCTTGTACGTACTTGACAGAATACATGAAACTTCCTCTCCTCTCTCGTGACCAATCTTATCGCTCCCGAACGGTACGCGCTCTCATCGCGCCAAACTTATGTACCCCTGTAATCCTTGGTCTACCGTGGCTTGCTCGAAATTCTATTGTCATTGACCACGAAACTCGTTCTGCCATTGATAAACGTACAAACTATGATCTGCTTAATCCTCCCAAAATAAAGCCTCCCACGCCTCGCCCGTTGAAGCTGCGCGACAGGCTGAGAAAAACAGACACGGACCTGAAGGTGATGATGAAAGAAAGAGCTCACCTCTGTCTGTGAGAAGCGCCGCGAGTCGCTCGAGTCCCAGGGCTTATTTGAGAACGTGCGCCCTGTAGATGTGATAGCCACGGTGCGAGAGAGAATTGTGATCCTTGCCCATTGGGATGAACTCCAAAAAAAAGGGCGACAAGATCCACAGTGACTACCCTCAGTTGTTCGAACCCATGCCGCATGTCAACGAGCTTCCCACAGATGTACTCTGTGAGATAAAAGTCAGGGACGTGGGTAAGGACATCGAGAGCCGCACGTACCGAAGCCCACGCAAGTATCGGGAAGCGTGGCAGACTCTGATTAAATCTCATCTTGACGCCGGTCACATCCGCCCGTCTACGTCCCCTCACGCTTCACCTGCGATGCTGGTGCCAAAGGCGGACAAAACGGTGTTGCCGCGTTGGGTTAACGACTTCCACCCGCTGAACACGAACACCATTAGGGATGCTTTCCCGCTCCCATGTGTTGACGATATCCTGGCAGATTGCGCCAAGGGGAAAATCTGGTCAATCATTGACTTCACAGATAGCTTCTTTCAAACGAGGATGCATCCGGATTCTGTGAAATTTACGGCCATCAGTACCCCGCTCGAGTTATACAAATGGCTAGTAATGCCTCAAGGTTTGAGAAACGCACCTTCTGTACAACAGCGGCGCGTAACCGCAGCTCTTCGCGAGCTAATTGGGAAGATCTGTCATGTTTATCTGGACGATATCGTGATATGGTCTGACGACGTAGACAAGCATGAACACCACATTCGCATGGTGTTCGAGGCTCTGAAAAAGGCTCACCTTTACAGTAACCCCAAGAAGTCGAAACTCTTCCAGTACGAGATCAACTTCCTGGGCCACCACATCTCCCAGCGGGGGATTGAGGCGGACACGGCTAAGGTTGAGTGAATCATGGACTGGCCCCAACCTAAATCCGCCACACCCACGTTGGAAGAGCTGACGACTAAAGACTGCGACAAGAACTTCCCCGCATGGTCTGACAGACACCAGGAGGCCTTTGACACAGTCAAGGCACTCGTTGTGAGCCGAGACTGCCTGACCTCGATCGACCACGACGATCGCAGGGATAATAAGATCTTTGTCACGGCTGACGCTAGTGATAAGCGCTCAGGTGCGGTACTTTCCTATGGTGAAACCTGGGAATCCACTCGACCCGTCGCTTTTGATTCGATGAGCTTCAAGGGTGCTGAGCTCAACTACCCGGTCCACGAGAAGGAGTTGTTAGCGATCATCCGCGCTCTGAGAAAATGGCACATAGACCTTGTGGGTTCCGACTTTTCAGTCTATACCGACCACCGGACCCTCGAAAACTTCCAGACGCAAAAGGACTTGTCGCGCCAACAGGCCAGGTGGATGGAATTCCTTTCACAATATGAATGCAAGTTCGTGTACGTGAAAGGCGAAGACAACATGGTTGCGGATGCCCTTTCACGCACTGAATTCGAGGACAGCGCCGAGGCGGAGAAATCCACGGCTGGCCCGTGGGAGGATGACGAGAATGGAAATGCCGTGATTGCTTCCGTGATTTGCGCCCGTTCCAACTCTCCATTTGTTTCCGCCCAATCTCTCGCACGCACACGGATCAAAACCCCTTCCAACACGGACACCATGATCGCCTCGATCCTCAAGATCTCCACAGACACTCTCCACAGACGCTAAACTACTTGACCGCATCCGCGCCGGCTATGCTACCGACAAATGGTGCGCCAAATTGGACTCTGTCAGCAAGAGCATACCTGGGGTCGTCTTCCGGAACCTGAATGGCTGTGGTACATCGGCAACAGGCTCGTAATCCCTAGGGTCTCCAACTTACGCGAGACTCTGTTCCACCTTGCCCACGACGCCCTCGGTCACTTCGGCTTTGATAAATCATATAAATCTCTCTGTGACGCTTACTACTGGCCTAATATGCAGCGCGACTTGGAGGAGGCCTACATTCCTGCTTGTCCTGACTGCCAACGCAACAAATCTCGTACTACCTGCCGCGCGGGACCCCTTCACCTGCTACCTATTCCAGATGGCTGCTGTGACTCGGTTGCCATCGACTTCATCGGACCTCTACCGCCCGACCAAGGTTTCGACTGTATTGTCACTTTCACGGACCGACTTGGTTCCGACATACAGATTGTACCGACGGCTACGAACATCTCTGCACCCGCCCTCGCCCTCTTGTTCTTCAACCATTGGTACTGTGAAAACGGCCTGCCCCTGACATCGTCTCCGACAGGGACAAGCGTTTATCTCGGCATTCTGGAAGGTGTTACACAAGCTGACGGGTGTCAAACTCAAAATGTCCACGTCCTATCACCCCGAAACCGACGGCGCCAGCGAGCGTACCAATAAAACCGTCAATCAGGCTCTACGCTACCACGTCGCACGCAACCAGCACGGCTGGGTTCGTGCCTTACCGCGCATCCGTTTCGACATGCTGAATACGGTGAATACCTCTACTGGGTTCTCCGCGTTGGTTGCCTGGCGCGAAGTGGCTCATGCCCAAGCTCTCGACCGCTGGCTTGCTCGCCCCAAATCCGATGCTTGACTCTCCTTATTCGGCTCTCTTTTGGGAAGGGGGGCTGTTTTTCGGGGAGGGGAAGGGTGTAAACCCGATACTTTACTCACATGACGTTACTTACATAACGAGCTCTCTCTTGACTCTCACTTCCATCTACGCTGTCGACTGCTGTTACTTCCGCAATATACTACGGTCCTCTTTATCTTGTGCCCTTCCTCCTTCTAGTGTTTCTTGCCTCACCGGGTAAGCTTCCAGTTTCCACTTTCCCACCAAATTTCTTTGTGAACACTGGTTGAACATTTCAAAATTTTCACCTTCTTTTTCAGTGAAAAATGTCATTTATTTTTCACACATTTTTCACTGAAAAAGCAGGTGAAAATTTCAAAACATTTTCATCACTTTCTTATTTTATTTCGAATTTTTCACCTTGAATTGAGAAAGTGCTGAAAAAGTTTTAAAATTTTCACCTTCTTTTTCAGTGAAAAATGTCTGAAAAATAAACAACATTTTTCACTGAAAAAGAAGGTGAAAAAATTGAAATGCTCAACCAGTGGAAATGAGTATGCCATTCGCAGCGCCAATGGTATACATCATTAGAGTGACCGAACTTTGGTAGCTTGCACATCGTTGCTGGACACTTGTGGCTCAAAATAACAGAAGACGGCAGCTGCGGCCAGAGGTCGTAGCCGTGGCAAGGGTGGAGGTTGTGCCCATGATGCGGACATGGGTTGCCGATGAGACAACGTAAAGGTGGATGGTAGCGCGCCGTGAATTGATACATGTATATAGGACCATCACTGGATGACACATCGTCCGATATTGCATGCTCAATTTCGAGGTCAGTTGGGAGGTTCAATATCTGCAAACCTGGGAGTTAAAAAACAAAAAGAAGATGAAGCACAAATTAGGCAAGCCATCGGTGATTGGGGTGCCTAAGCTGGGATGTGGCTGCACTCACATTCAACTGTTGGTCAAGTCCAAACAGTGAGTGAATACAAAAAGAGGGGATATAGAACACGACCTACATGGTGGTAGAAGACAACAAAACAAAAGGTTAAATGACATTCACGGAAGCTTAAATAGATGATGGAAATCACATCACAACAATGGCAAATGTGCACGACAGAAAAACGCGAGCAAAAAATCACTTTGACTGTGACATCATCAGATGTACAGTGATCCACCAGTCAATGGGACAGTCAAATGATGGGGCCATTTAATTTCCTCTTACCAAAAATTTGGAAAATCTGAAGAGTACAAATGAATTGTATGTGGTGCATTCCTGCAAATGCAAATTTCTAAGCACATTGAACGAGAACTCATGGAGTACGAAAGGAAATTGAGTGTCCCATTGACCCGTGGATCAAATACACTGCCAAACAGATATCTCTCTTTACCTTATTGCTCCCCTTTCTCACTCATTCTGGTGTCGGATACTTGGTGAATGTAATTAATACATACACTAGTGTGATATGGTGAGAGCTTAAGTGCCACCTTCCAAGGGGAAGGGTCTTTTCTGACTGTCCCATTGAGTGGCGGTGTCCCATTGACCGCGCTAGCACGTGAGGGGAGTTAAAATTAAGTGAACGATTAAAACCACGTGACGGTGAAGACGAGTACTGTGACTAACGACTGAACGGATGATGCCGGATCATGACGCATGATGGCGATGGTATGTAATCTTATAAACTCACGTTGCGCCAGCTTGCACTCTGCTTAGCGCCGGCGTGGGAATCTCAAAGTTCGCCAATCACAAGTCGAGCAGCTTGTCCTGTACCACCATGGTGTCCACAGAAGTGAAAGTGCCTTTCTTCAAGAAGGGAAAGTCGCGGCCCACAACCAGTCGGAAACGATCGCAGTCGCCCTCGGGGAACGAGCCACAGTCCGTGGCCTCGTCTTCGAAGTCGGCGGTCGTTCTTCCTTCCCGAAAAGCGCCTGCCAATCTCCTTAGCGCAGGGACCAAGCGCACCATCTCCCAACGCGATGGCTATGACGATCCAGACGTACCCGGAAAGGATGGGCCAGACGTCAAATGGACTGCCGAGGGCTCTCATGTTAATGCAGCCCTGGACATCCTAGCTGGAGATGAAGCGGAGGAGCTGCTTTCGAAGCGACGGAGAAAGGAGAGGGCGGATGCCGGGTTGGACGAGGAGGAGATCCCGGACGACGGCCAATACCGCGGCCAAAACGCGTACCACTCCCATTTGAAGAAGAGTTCGGAAGTACCCAAGGCCATGCGCGTCGGCCCTCAAAGAAGCACGAGCACGATTCGGACCGTGACTATCGTCGATTACCAGCCCGACGTCTGCAAGGACTACAAAGGTATGTCCGTTGCTTGCCGCGACCGACCGAGAGATTGACTAAACGCGGTAGAGACGGGATACTGCGGATTCGGGGACACTTGCAAATTTCTCCACGACCGAGGGACATGTACGTCTTGTCATCCATCATGCCAGCTGAGACTCAATCTCAATAATGACAGATTTGGCCGGTTGGCAACTCGATAAATTGGCGGAGAATCCCCAGAAACAAGTCGGTGACGACTCGGACTCGGACTCAGATGAGGACGTCCCTTTCGCATGCCTCATCTGTCGGAAACACTATACGGATCCCATTGTCACCCGATGTGGGCACTATTTCTGTTCGGCATGTGCCATCAAGCGCTTTGCCAAAACACCCAAGTGCGTTGCTTGTGGTGCGCCGACCGGTGGAATATTCAATAGGGCAGACAAGATACTGGAGAAGGTGAACAAGAAGAGGAAGGACAAGGAAGAGAAGAAGGCAGCGAACGAGGAGGACACTAGTCCCTCCGTTGATATCGAGGGCTTAGAGACGCGGATGGGAGACAGCGCCTCCGAGGAGGATTCTGATGACGAATGAGTCTAGCAAATGTAGTCTATAGCTGTGGTAATGTATTCGTCGCCATTAACTATCTGTTGTCTCATACTCATTTGCGCGCCTACGTAGACTGCAATGCCGCTTAGTTGTATCCTTTTTCGGGGCGCTTGTCTTGTTCAAGTCTAGGTATACTGATATTCCGCGTATGAGTGGTAATAACAAATCAACGCTCAGTCGCTGGGAGACATAAGCTTATTGATATCAACACGGGGACCTTGAGCTGGACACGACTTTCTTCCCGCTAGTTGCCTCTCTCCTGTGGTAAATCGAAACCTCTCCAAATCGAGTATAGTCTCTCGCTGCTGTCCTCCCAAGATTTCATTGCTGTCAACCACGGCTTCCGTCTCGGCGCGGATGCACCGTCAACAATGCCGTCCTGACTGGCCGACTGCACGACGCAAGAAGCCGTTCCTTATGGCACACCTTTCCTCGTGCTTGCTTAACCGAGCAGCTCGCTAGAGGGCGGGAACGTGCCGCACCAAAAATGCGGCTGTAAAATTTAGGAACCGATCCACGGCCGACTTGCCTTTGGGTTTAAATTTTTGTAGCGTCGTTCGATCAATTAGCGTCGTTCGAAATTCGCCCGTGTGTGAATAACGTGGGTGTATGGCGCGGAAGACTTTTGATTAGACTTTCTCATTGTACTTTACGCGCGTAGGCTCGATAACCACCCTGATCTGATCCTGGGCTTCGTCATACGGTTCCGCCGGTGCGCCTAACTCGACCAAGTAGCCGGTCATTTACATGTAATATTCCCCTACATAGTTTGGACCAGTATTTAGAGCGTCAAGTTGAGTACAAGGCCCAAGCTGTGTGATAGATGGATGTCACTGTTGAGCGCCGGGAATCTACAAGTGCAATTTGTGTTGTGGAGCTGAAGCCCCAGACGCCGCACAGCCAAAAGATTGATTCCATCCGTATTCAAAGACATGTGTAGAAGGATTGTTCTACTCGATTAGAAGGTCCAAACATAGCCACTTTTTGTATACAGTGTACGAATACAAAAATAATCAAGAGTGTAGGTAGGTGGTGTACATTGACTGGCAGGATTTGTTCAAGACGTTGTCATGGAGACCGTGCCTGACAGTACGTACTTTTTTTTACAGCCGCTCCATCTCGGGCCTACTGAGGCGCATCATCGCAGCCATTTTGGAGATGTCTTTTCAGTGAGTCCGCACTGGGGATTATTGCGCGAGCGATGAGCAAGCGAGTCAAGACCACGACATGGACGTGAACACACCGACTGAAGTCCTTGTCGCAATAAACACACTTGTGCATCACCGGTGTCGGCGCATGCTGCGTTTCGTGATGACGTTTTCTATCGTGCGCACGTGAGAAATCCTTGCGGCATACTTCGCAGATGAATCGTTCGCCGGGCGGGCTTGAGACTGAAGTCGGGGACGTGCTCATGGAAGTTCTGGGACGAGACGAAGCGTGGTGGGATCCGCGAGAAGAGGATGTAATGGGATGTGGCGCCGTGGAGTACGGTCCGCTATGGCGGTTCGAGTGCATGGCCGATGATGGGCGAGGAGGACGATTCGCGTAAGTCTCTGACGGTGTAGGGATGAATTGCCCCGGCGGTGGTTGATTCGACGGGTGCCTGTGGTATGGCGCGGGGTCATTGCGCATAGGGCTAGCTGGCCGCGGAACGGGAGCGTTGTACGAGTAAGACGATGTCGGTGGATGATTGGATTGATATCCCCTGCTCTCGGAAGCAGCATTGTACTGAGATGGGTACGACGGAGGAGAAGTGTTGTCTTGGGATGCAAAAAATCCAGACGACCGATAGCTGCCCGAATATCGGCCAGAGACGGGGGGAACCGGAGCGATAGGCGCATAATATTGATTGGACTGCTGTCCCATACGAACTTGGTTAAAGATCAGAAGAGATTCTATGGTGCTTCGTGTCGTAGCGGGGCGTACCGTTGGATGTTGGAGCAGCATAATACGGCCGCCCGCCAGAAGACTGCTCGTATGGTGGCGACTGCCCCGGATATGCATTCACGTCGGGTGGCGAGGAACTGTTACCAGAGTAGCCGGAGGGAGAATAGGAGTAGTTGCGCGAATGCTGCATTTTTGAACACTGGGGGCTCACAGTCGGTGGCGGAGGCGCTAGAGGATGATATGATGAAATAGCCGTTAAGTCGCGCTTTAATAGGGCTGAAAGCCGAGCGGGCGTCAGTACATAAATTTGAGTGGCCGCATTGAATTAGGTAGTTTACCAAATAATTGCCCGAGATCCATGCTAGCGAGTGACCGGGTATTCGTGCCAAAAGACGACTCCTTTTGTCACCCGTTTCGAACCTACAAGGACACGTTAAATGAAAGGCTGAGGAGGTAGCATGAGAACACTCGAATCAACATCAGCTTCGAATATAAGTCGGGGCGATGTCAAACAGTACCCGGACTGAAGCTTCGCCGGGAAAATCCTTCGTGTAATCGCTACTTTGGGACAGCCTTCCTTGGTAGTTTCGAGGTCAAACTAAAGCAATCTACAGATGCGGTGCCTTCTGTCGGCTTAAACGAGCGGGCAGCCGAATACGGCAAGCGTGTGACATTACAGCATCGTCTAGGGCAAGTTCGTTGGGTCTTGAAGTACTGGAACAGAGACGACTCCGGGTGCCTTTCGCCGCCCGTTTGTCGCTGAATTCTGTGAATAAAACTGCCCAAAGCGCCCGGAGCCGTCGGACTGCCGGATTCCGCGTTAGGTTATATGTGATATATTTGCAACAGACTTGACAAAGGCTCCCGGAATGCGAATGTGGAGTCCAAACAGACCCCGAAACAGATGACATACGTGAATGAATACGTCCAATCCGACCACGCGAATACACGCACCGTCAAGATATCATCTCCGACACTCCGATGTCAGTTTCGCACGCTCCCCGTCAGTGACAGTGTCAAGGTCCACTTTGTGCTTCAAGGAGATCTCTAGTCGGGCCAACATTGTACAATGGAGGCCCGATTTCCATGGACATTCATGCCGTCGAAAACGCTGCCTGTTCGGCTGGCCGCTCTGTTATCATGACCTGAATGAACTCGAAAGGAGGGACCCAAATCTAGAAGCCGTGAACTTGCCGTGAACAGCCTGCTGGCATGGCTCCGCAGGACGATATTACGCTAGTGGCGCGTCGCAGGCGAAGTGAAGTGACCCACGTCCGCATTCTCCGGGTGACCTAAGAACGAGGCGAGTCTACAAGCAATTTTTCGACGGAGATTACACTGGTAAATTTTAAAAGTCGACGGAGCCGACGGGATGGATGCCCAGGACCGACCTTGCCTGTTTCGGAATTTTGGATTGCGCGCAAGAAGAAGCCAAATTTGGTCTAACGGAGTTCCTTTCTTTGATGAACAGAATAAAGCAGCCGAATTTTTGACCTATCTCCAAAGGATATATATCGATGAATAAGAACTTTGGGCCATCTTGCTGTGTAAAATTACGTCACACAGACACCGAGTCCTAAGCTTAGAGAAAGCAAGTGAGACGGGGAGCTAGAAAAATTGGAAAGCATCTAGTGAAATATGACTTGCCAATAATAGTAGTATTCTGATTGCCTTCTACCTGAGTCGGAAGGATCGAATCTGTTTGAGTCGTGTCTGGCCATCTCCGAGTGCCACTGTCTGCATCGAGAAGATAAATACAAGGTCCCACCAGGGGAAAGGATGCCATAGAGCCGAGCTAAAACGGGGAATGAGATGAAACCACATATCCTGCTGTTTGGAGAAAATCCTGAGCTGGAGGCTCATAACAGGAGATAGCAGACGAGTCGCCAATGGTTGAATGGGTGACGCCGGAAGGCCGTTGCCAAATATATACATTCATGTATCAGCACAGCCAAAGCAAATATTTTAGTGCATGGCGCCTTTCGATCTCGACGCCTGCATCCAACAGTTATTGCGAAAACAGTTGCTTCACGAGGCTCTCCTACGCGAAATATGCGCAAAAACGAAAGAAGTTCTGATGAGAGAGTCAAACGTGGTCCACGTTAGTGCCCCGGTGACTGTTGTGGGTGACATTCATGGGTGAGTCCAGTGGCTGCACTTTCCTTGATATTCCATAATCCATGATCGAAGTCAGTTCTACGACCTGATAGAGATATTTCGGATAGGTGGTTTTGCACCTCACACCAACTATCTGTTCCTTGGTGAGTCTGAAGAGCAAGGTCACTGGAAATTGGTACTGACGCGCTCTAGGCGATTACGTTGATCGCGGGCTGTTCAGCGTGGAAACAATTTCCCTTCTAATGTGTCTCAAGCTACGTTATCCGGACAGAGTCCTGCTAATCCGGGGCAATCACGAGTCGCGGGCAGTGACCCAAGTATGTCGATCCTCTGCTTTTCCTATTGGACAAAATCTCAGTACAACGGCAGAATTACGGATTTTACACGGAGTGCATGCGAAAATATGGTTCCTCGCATGTATGGACCTATTTCACTGACATGTTCGACTTCCTCACGCTGTGCGTCGTGATCGACGATCGAATATTTTGTGTACACGGGGGTAAGCCTTCCCGAGATCTGCGTCTCACGCATCGTTAACGGCCCGACACAGGACTTTCGCCTTCTATTCACTCGATAGACCAAATCAAGGTCATGGATAGGTTCCGAGGTTTTTACGTTCTGCGCAACAATTTGTTCCGTTTCCTGAATCCCCATCCAGAGATCCCTCATGACGGCCCAATGGCGGATCTTGTCTGGTCGGATCCTGACCCCGAGAAGGAGGACTTCGCAATTTCACCTCGGTACACAATTCTTCTCCTTCGCCACGTATACTGACAAAAAATTCCAGTGGAGCCGGATATACCTTCGGCTCAGGTGTTGTCCACAAATTTCTTGAGATGAACAACATGTCCCACATTTTGCGCGCCCATCAGCTGTGCATGGAAGGGTATGCCTCTCTGTTCGACAGGCACCTTTCAACGGTGTGGTCAGCGCCAAATTACTGTTACCGTTGCGGCAACTCGGCAAGCATACTGGAAGTCGGCCCCGGGGAAAGCATGTATTTTAATGTATTTGAAGCCGCACCAGAGAACGAGAGGGATGGCCCTAGTCAGCAGGCTGCGCAAAGCATGAATGGGAAGGTAGATTTTGAAATCAGCGTCTCTGAGACCTCTTCTGATTCCATGACGAACAGTTACCAGAATATTTCTTATAATCGGTATAATACAGCATCGCAATGTTCCGGATGCGTCTTAGAATGATTTGCACAAGAGGATTATCATTGTACCTGACTACGTACTTGCCGCCACTCTTGCTGTTAAGGAAGATCCTCCACAGCAGCTTGACCACTTTTTGTCGTCCACGGTGCTTTGAGAAGACAAAACGGCAAAACTTTGTTATAAGATGGCGTTCGAATCACATACAGCTTTCCGGATTGAACTCCCGGTATAGGACCGAAGAAACCATGCACGCCTTCCCCTAGCTGTTAGTATTGCCACGATTATCCACATGCAGGTCATGATGTGCCGTCGCCAACGCCGCCAAGCCAGAATGAGAAGAGTGCAGGCCAGGTCACGTTTTCGACGCCGTCCGTGACGTAGGGACGGCGAACCGCCAGCGGAGGAGACGGGATACCCGAAAAAAGGGTTCAGAAGAGACGTGGCAGGGATTGAGGTGATCGAGGGTGCCTGAGCTGCGACCGGAGCGATTGAGGGTGCAGATGGAGGTGATTGACCGCTGGGGGCTGGCAAAGGTGACGGCGGATCATTCCACAATGGATCTTGTAACTCGGTCAACGAAGCTAGAGTTCCGCCATAATCTGTCAAGCTTTCATTAGATTGATGCGATACGTGATTGATGACTTTGGCCGACAACCTTTTGGTAGCATCGAGGGAGAAAAATATTCGGTCAGTTCTTTCTGGGTCGGGAAAAAGACCCGGGAGAGGGCAGGGGCGGGTAGAACCCGTTTTGCGATGTTCCAGATCCCCGCGTGTGCCCATGAGTAATTGATCATGAACGCTGTACGACGAGAATGAGTGTCCGCTATCTTTGCAGCAATTGGTAATTACCCGCCGCCAGTAGCCCGGGAAATTGAGGGATGACTTCGCGAAGAGTCCAAGTAACAAGATCAATATTCTAGTTACGGCGATCAGCACTCATGTTTAAATGGAAGTTTTTGCGCCATACGAGGCTCTGCGTCGAGAGATTTTTTAGATCTAGCAGGATGGCGTATTGTAGAGTCGGGACTGGAGATTGATGAGAGACACCATTAAGGTGCTTGAGATGCAACCTAAGGCTTTCAAGCCCTCGAATTATCAGAGGTTTATAAGCGTCCGAACTGTCGTTGAAAGAGACCACTTTGATCACGAGTATTGGTCGGCCGAAAGGATCCCTGGCAGGAGGGGGAAGACAGCGCACGATTGGCATGCGTGACTGGGGACCTGGAGGCCAGAGATGCCTAAATCTCCACACTAGCGTCTTTCGGATGGATTCCATGGCGAATGATCTTGTAAATTTATTACGCTGCAATGTCGCAAGGAGCAAATTAAATTTGCAGCAGACCAGAGAAATGAGAATAACGTAAACGTACTCTCAGGATTTGAAACAGGGAGCCTTCGGCACGGGGAGGATTAGCGAGGGAAGCCGGCGGAGAGAGAGAGCACCGACAAGTATCATTAAGCCATTCTTTTGCCCACAGCATTGATTCTGCGTCGAGTTCAAGTTCGTCCGTCACCGACGGCAAGATGTCCTCAATCAAGGTTCCCTGCAACGCTAGTACAGCTTCTAGATTTTCTGTATACTGTTGCAAGAGCTTTTCGCGGTTCGCTTTCAGGAGGAGATCCATTCCTTCCCGCCGCTCGCGGAAACGGCGCAGGAGGTCAACTGGTTGTTAAAGAAGAAGAGCGCTGACACGTGTTTTTCAGGCCCAAAATGGAAACTAATCGGAGATTTCAAAAGTCCGATTCACATTTCATTTCTTC
Organism: Mycena sp. CBHHK59/15; assembly: GCA_029204085.1. Classification (NCBI taxonomy): domain Eukaryota; kingdom Fungi; phylum Basidiomycota; class Agaricomycetes; order Agaricales; family Mycenaceae; genus Mycena; species Mycena sp. CBHHK59/15. Next base: position 663,738 of record JARGXW010000009.1, read on the forward strand.
AACCACAATCACTGGCAGTCGCTCTCGCTTGCACGGCAATTATAAGCCAGTTGAGAAAGTCGCTATAATAAATAACAATACTCAACAGGAAACACCCACGGCATAAACACCGCAAATCGCAAATCTTGACGCTTTGGTCGTGTGTGATTCATCTTACTACCCCAGGCCCGAATTCCGAATTACCTCCTTCGCATTTTTCCGAGCCAGCCAGTGCGCCGCCCGTCAATAGCATACTGGCCGTTTTGCCATGGCAGCTGGATGGCCGTGCCGCTTTATCACCGAGCTCTATTTTTTTCCGCTGTCACTGACAGGGGTTCGTACAGTTGATGGTCCATGGTCTCGCTTCTAGGCGGCTCGAGGCAACCCTTGATTCTTGTGAGCTTATGTCGGCCGCCATCGATCCCGCAGTGACCAAGCATGCTCGGGCACTTTTGGCCGCACCACATTTCTCATCCCCTTCGATTAGTATGTGCACACAGGCCCGATGGATGCACCAAATCGGTGAGCATCGGACCGGAATCCCCAAGGTCCGACTTTATTAAAGCCCGGGCTTGAACAAATTTCGCCAATAGCAGAGAAAAAAATGAAACAAAACGATAAGGTAGGTGGATGGATAATGCGCACTCGTAAAAGGATTTGCCAGTTAGGTTAGATCAATAACCTCTGGGAATGCAGGGCTTACGCTCCTTGTCAAGTCAATGATCTCGCCAGGTGTAAAGCTGCCGGCTGCGCCTCCCTCTTTCTTGACCCGCTTGACTTTAGGTCCGCTCTATCATGCTGTTAAACGTCTCCCAGGGTCAGTAATTTCCACGCTTGCCTTTGCTTCCTGTTTCGCCACGCCGGATGGACCTGGCTCTGGACTTGTCACTGCCTTCCTCTTGCAAGGCGCGATCCCATTGGCTCGCAGGATGTCTAGAGCGAGTGTCAATCATTGCCCCGACGTCCGCCAGGTCAACCCACCCAAGGAACGGTATTTGAATGAAAACGTTACGACGGGGACCCGGTCCATGTAGTCGAACACCGCAGCCAACCGTGGGACCCCCTCCACTGCCTCGCCGAACCTGGGGATCTTTGTCAGTGGAGAACACCATCCCTGAAAGCTGACCGCATGCTTTATCTGGTGCGCGACGCCTTTTTTCGAACGCTCGTGAATCTTCGAGTCCGCGACAGGTGCCGCGCCAGGATACGGCTTGGTCCCCGTTTGATTGATTCTCCAGACTTCCAACCGGACAAGCCCGATGTTCTGATGTGCCGTGGAGTCCAGAAACGCGTCGTCGTCTACAAACTGGTCACATGTTTACAACGGCGAAAAAATTGCGGATGCTTTGCCAGTAAGGTCCAGCGGGGAAAACACGAACGGGGCCATGGTGGAACCTGAGGTTCTCCGCCCTGACACAACCGCTTCTAAATTCGGCCCTTGGATGATTTCGCCGGGGCACTCATTCCCATCAACCCAGACGCGTCCGCCGGTCTGACAGAACACGTCCGTGTTTCTCCAATGAATAGCAAACCCCTTGCGAGTGGTTTAGTCGTTGAAGCCACTGAACTTGACGTGTCTCACTTTGTTCACTTCCGAGGCAATCCAACATGTCACGCCAGCAGGATCGCCGACAATTTCCGGCTGGAAGTGTTGAACGTCACCTCCGTCGATGGTTATCCAAGCTTCGAACCCGTTTGCATTCAGCATAGTTGTGGGATTGGAGTTCGGATTGTTATGGTAATAAGCAAGTGATAAGCGGTCTCAAGGCGATGTCATGAAGGCTTATGTCATCATCAGTGGGGCAAAGAGAAAAGACCGCTTTTCGTCCAAAAGCGGTAAAGCAGCGGTAGTCTTGCGGCACACAATGCGAAATTTCGATATTATCCTGCACAGAAGCGGCTCAAATTGTCTGCCCTCCCCCTACAATACAGCCTTCATGAAAACGTCGTGGATGGACGGCCAGAAATGTCTCAGAATGCATTTTTCCCACTCTGAATATTTCACAATTGTCCAAAAACATGCTGCAATATGATAAAATCAGCGGTACTTGAGGTAGATCAGCGCTACTACAGCGGGACTCGGGCGGTACTTCAGCGGCACTCAAGCGGCACTCAGCGGTACTGCGCCGTGACAGCCAGCGGTAGTTGGTCACGCTCAGCGGCAATAGCATAGCCACTGAGCGGTAATAACATAGCCACATCAGTAATCCCAAGGTACGTAGCCCTGGCTTAGCGCCAATCCCACCTTGGCTTAACGCGAATCCCACTTGGATTAGCAACATGAAAATTTATATCGACTAGTTTGAATATCTCTGGGCATTCCCTGGGCTAGTGCACCGCCCCAAAAAGAGCAAAGCATTGCAGAAGCATCCCTGTGAGTACGGTTGGCCCTTGGGTTGGCCCGGGGTGCAGTGTGATTTGAATTCGAATGAGGATAGCAAGAGGATAGCGGATAATTCTAATGGGAAACCCGGGTTTCTTAGAGAAACCCCCCCAAAAGTAAGGTGTTCTAATGAGAAGCCTGGGTTTCTCAGAGAAACCCTTCCATTAATATTGCCAGTGCTGTGTTGGACCAGCGACACTTGAAATATTTGATGCACTGACATCGATCACATGGTAAAGTCTGGAAGGGAAATAAGTTCAATTGCTGCTCGAAATATGTATAGCTAACAAAATCTGAGCTTACAGCGACATAGATTGACATAGAATTAGTGATAATCAAAGTTTAAAAGTCATCCCAGTGTAATAATAACTGAACATATGTCAATTTACTGTTTTCAACTCATATCAACTGCATCTCGGTCTGATTCCAAATGCAAAATACCCAATAAAGTATGAGAAAATACAAGTATGGCTTCCTAAGACTGCAATGGACAGTTGGAACGGTTGTGGCCTTCCTTTCGGCAGAGTGCACACTTGTATGTTCGACCTACCTGGGATTTTTTCGCAGGAGGGGCCTTGGTTCAGTGTTCTCCTCATTGGTTGCCCTAGCTGTTCTTGAAGTGGATTGGTTGCAGTTGCACCACCTTCTCAGTAACATCCCTCACGCGCATTTGTCAAGCGGGCAGTGCGAGGGTGCCATTTGTGTGATAGTGCCGGTGGATCATGGATCTATTCTCTATTGGCTTCTTCCACATCCTGCTCACTGGCTTGGTAAAGATGTTAGCTGTGGGTCATTTTCTCAAGAATCTTACTGAAGGTTGTTCAGGTATTGTACTAGATCATTAACCTGCTCTCTGGTCTGCACTGCTGCAAGCAGCAGCCAAATGGTGGCTTCGACATTGTGAAATACATCACAGGCAGGAAGGGTTTGTGTTGGAGGAGGTGGGGTGGTGGCATGTGCAGTATTGTCTATAGAGTTTGAGGCGAATACAGAATGAATGGTAGCAGTCTGGAATTTGAATGCTTGTGGAGCGAACTGGTGAGTTCGCAATACAGTAGGAACCATTGAAAAAAAAAACTGGATGCTCAGGGTAGATTTTTCTGTGCCACCATGCTAGCACAGCATTCGAGAAAGTTATTTGAAAATGAGGTTGTTCCCTAGCTGTGAATTAAGCCAACATCATAGCAAGTAAGCGAGAATATGATCCACCACTTAATGCAGTGCAAAATGCCCACAGCAGTGTTTCAGAGATGTAGCACAGAGGGGTTAGATCCAAGACCGTAGTGCGAGGACAAAACACAAAAATAGTGGGACAAGTATGTGAGGATGAGTCCATGGCACCAAGGTGAATTTTGTAGCCCCAAAGCACGAGCAAAAGTGGGTGAGAAGTGAACACCAATGTGAGCAAAGTCAGAGGAGGGTCAGCTATCCATCCTACTTACTGATCAGTCCCAGATCCAAATCCATCACGGCTGATATGATAATTTTAAAGTCTGCCTGGCTACCCCGCCGGTTGCCGACAGGGCTTTTCATTAGAGGTTTAGAACTTCCCAAAGATTTCTCAAATTGGTGGGGTTTCTCTGGAAAACCCGGGTTTCCCATTAGAATTATCCGAGGATAGCAAGGAAAATCAGCCTTACTTTTAAGTTAGAGAAGAAAAAAAAAGAAGAAAAAAAAAGTGACCACAGTATAGATTCAAAGCCTGCAGTTGAATTTAAGGCAGTGGAGAGCAGGAGAGTCTGAGTAGTCTACGGTGGCCTGCGTCTGCGGTAGTGTGACAATAAGCGGTACTAAAAGCGGCAATCTGCGGCGGCTCGGCACCCAATCGGTACTTTATCCTAGCCCTCATCAGTGTACCAATGCCTTCAAGTCCAAACAACATGTTCTTCAAAAAAATATTGACTTACAACTTCTTCCCATGGCCGATACTTCAGAACTACTCGCTTGGTTCCAGCGCAGCGGAGGCACTCTGGACTCTTCCTCTGTTGGATTTACAGTTTTTCCCCACTGCGGACGCGGTGCCGTCGCGCTGAAAGACATTCCCGTGCGTGATTCCCCGAGCATCCGTGCGTTCCAGACACCCACCGCGAGAAAAGGAAGGCCATGTCCTCTTCAGCATACCTCGTGCTCTGGTTATGTCGACAAATACCTCAACTCTGCCAGGTCAAATCGGGCTGGACCGCTGGCGGGAGATGAACATGCACGTCGGATGGAGTGGCCTCATATTGTGCATGATGTGGGAGACGGCGCAGGGGCCCAGTTCCAAGTGGTCGAAATATTTAGGTCTGCTGGAATTTTCATCTTCTCTCGCGGTCGATTTAGCGGTGCCATCAGAATCCCTCCCTAGCACATTCGATACGCCGATGTTTTGGAGCGACCTTGAGTTGGAGGAACTCAGAGGAACCTCTGTGGTAGGTCTGTCTAGTGTCTTTGACTTTTCTATGTTTCAGGCTTAATTAATGCTCCTAGGGAAATTGGGGAAGGCAGATGCCGATCGAGATCATAGAGAGAAGCTTTTGCCAGTGATAGAGGTAGGGATCATCTATTAGAAGAGCGAGCTGAATTTACGGTAATCTTCTTCCAGAGTCGGCCCGACATCTTCCCTCCGGAAACAATACCAGTCTACTATACGTTGGAAATTTATCACGTCATGGGCAGCCGCGTTCTCTCCAGGAGTTTCGATGTCGAGAAAGACGATGACGAAGAAAACGACGAAGAGGATGCAGCTGCGAACACGAGCCATGGCAGCGCGATGGACGTTGACGCGCCCGAAGACGAGCCGGAATCTGCTCCAGAAGGTGATGATGACGGCCCCGACGAGGACGACGAGGAGGAAGAGCCCTCGGGCGTGTCTATGGTTCCTCTGGCAGACATGCTCAACGCACGATACGGCTTTGAAAATGTCCGTGTCTCCTTTTAATACCGCGGCAGCAGCAGTCTCATCCCAAACTGCCTCAGGCGAAGCTGTTCTACGAAAAGGACAACTTGCGCATGGTTTCCACTAAATTAATACAAGCCGGGGAGCAAATCGTAAGCATTTCCCTAGCTATTGGGATTTTTGTTATACTTCTGTCTTTAGTGGAACACATATTGCGACCTTCCCAATGCTGAGCTGCTGCGCCGGTACGGTCATGTGGACATGTTGCCTCTACCAAACGGAGAGCAAGGCAATCCCGGCGACGTGGTTGAAATCCCCGCGGATATTGCTGTGGCCGTCCTCCAGACAGACGCGGCACAGACAAAAGAGCGAATTGACTGGTGGCTGGAACAAGGCGGGGACGAGTAAGCCTTCCCGCTCAGTTTGAACGCACTGTATGATGTTTGATTATCTTCCAGTGTCGTCGTTCTCGAATCCAATCTAGACATCCCGCAGGCCCTCGCATCGCTCATTCGGCTGCTGCGGCTTACACCCGATGAGTGGCGGAAGGCGGTGGAGAAAGATAAAGTGCCTAAGCCCAAAATTGATGCTGAGATACTGGACGTCGTAGGTGCTGTCCTCGAAAGGAGGCTGAAAGAGTATCCCACGAGCCTAGCTGTGAGTTGACATGCTGGAATATTGTTCGCTCTGTTGATGTTTTCAAATAGGATGACGCCGTCTTGGTCTCCGACGAAAGCCTGTCTCTGAATAAGAGACAGGCGTTGATTGTCAGAATCGGAGAGAAAAGAATACTGCATGGTGCGCTGGAGAAAACCAAGGCCTTGCAGAAGGATGCAAAAACCGGAGATGGGGGCAAAAAGCGGAAATCGCGGCCGGAGGAGAAGGAGATTGGACGGACAACGAAGTCTCGGAAACTTGCTGCTTAGACCGATAATGAATATACTGCTCTCCGCACCACAAAAGACGAGCGTCTGCATTTGTGTCGGACTGTGAGAAGGTCTATTATAGTTGAAAGACAGGGACTACAGTACTCGCAGCACATCCTGCATCAGACGTTAACATTGCTCCCGTTCTCCTAGCGCATTCAACAGTCAGAATCAGGTGCCAACAGCGCTTATATGCCGAGATAAGGAATGACGTGTTGAACTTCGATGGAACTTTTATTTGATCTATTATTGAATGGATCGAAGGCGAGAGTCCTGAGTTGCGCAACAATTGAAAGAGAGCCAGACGCCAGATCAGTGTAAAGCCATGGACACAGAAAATCTCATCGTCAATCAGAACCGACAGCATTAACTTGAAGAAATCGAACATGTCCGTGAAGTAGGTCCACAGGCGCGAAGATCCATATTTCCGTGTGCATTCCAGGTAGAAGCTTAAGCCGTAAGTCTGGAAGATTTGGCCCGCCCATGGGTCAGGTCGAAGTAAGCAGTCTGCCAACGGAACGAACTTGTTATCGCTCTCGACTCGTGGTTGCCTCGGATCAACTGGATTCTGCCGGGAAATCATAGTTTCAGTCACGTTAAGAGAGATATAGTCTCGAGGCTAAATAATCCGCGGTCGACATAATCGCCTACGTGCAAAACCAGTATCACTGGCAAATGGGTGTGAATAACAGGGTGTTGGAGATATCCTTTTTAACAGCCAACCTGGGGCCTGATTTAGTCCCCAAATTTATACAACTTCGTATTATTTTATCCTTGGGAAGCACAACGGTTGAGGAAAAATCGTACAGATGAAGTTGAGGGACCAAGGTTGAAAGTCGGATCATGTTTGGAGCCCGGTTTGACATTCAACTCGACGCTCCGAACTATTTGATACCCAAACTCAAACCAAGTTTGAGGTCCAAATAGTGCGCAAAGTAAGCCGCGAGAAAATAAAGCACCCTCGATAGATTATCACGAACTGAGAAATAGGTAGTTGGTATTGGGGCAAGGCCGGCAACAGGGAAAATTTCTAGCAGGTCGTAAAATTGACTTGAAATAATGAGTGAGACAGGAAATTTCATCAACTTTGACTCACCCATGTATATCGCCTAGTACGAGGGTAGTACTTAATGGGCGAGCTGACGTGGACGACATTCGACTCCCTCATGACAACTTCCTGGGTTTTCGTGCATATTTCGCGTAGCAGGGTTTCGCGGAGAAGTTGCTTCTTTGAAGCAACTGTTGAATGCAAGCAGGTCAAAGGGTACCATATGCATGACTCAGAATGATCATGATCAAGAGGCGATTGATCTCTGGATATCGGACTGTTCTCACGGGGTATGTATCCCCCAAATAAGGGAATATTTGATCGCGACGTCCAACGGCCATCAATGTATCCTGTCTGTACAACATCTACTACTGTACGTACTTGAAGGGAGGCGACGCCCCAGGCACCGTGACATGCCTTAACAGCCGGGGGCGACGCGACGGCGGGCTTCGGGACCGTGACTGCTACAATTTTGGGCGACGAGTATACTTTTCCCCCCGTTTTCACAGCATTTGAGCAGGAGCCTGGTGAGAAATAACTTAAATTGGGGTCACAGCAGTAAATTTATGCTCCAAAACAGGCCCCAAAACATTTTATTCTATTTTTTTTAATCAAAATGTCACGACGGTTTATTGGCGACGCAAGCCACTGTGACCGTGACCCGCCCCGACGAGGGCGACGCGACAGGCCCGCCGTGACCGTGACCGTCGCCTACCTACAAGTACGTACAGTAATGTTGGCCTTGGGCTTGCCCCGGGACCAAATTCCTTCAAGAATGTGTCTAATATTGCAGGTAAAGAGATGTTAGACTGTGTTTGACAATGTAAATCTGCATATGTTACATTACATATGCAACAACCAGCTTTCAATGCATAAAAAACTCAACAGGAGAAGGGAGGGTCTGGGAGGCTACATGTTCCAATGCTGTAAAATGTGAAACATTGCTCTGTCAAAGCCACCACTCATCATCAATCATTTTGGCAAGTATTAGCCAGGACATGAAGCCCCGGAAATATGTAGATAATATTTTGTTCTTGACAATGCCTTACCCTCACCGGCCTCGAGCGCGCCAGGTTACACAACGTGGCATAGCATAGCATTGGTGCAAGCTGTTTAACGTTTGATATGTGCGGGATGCCGAACCTGCCAACTGCTGATCGGTGATCTCCGAGCCTGGTTTGATCGCAGTCCAAGATCCAGATCTTGCTCACTCTTGATCATGATCGACTTGAAGCCTGAGGGTGAGTGGGTGGCTGTGCTGGTATCATTTCTCACCAGACCTTGAGCAGACCAGTCGCCAAAGTCGCTGAGCTCTGACCCCTCAAAACGCGCTTTCTAGACGGGCTTTAGGCCAAATTATGCCCTGCAACCTTAACCGTTTGCGATAACCTACATGTCGGGGAAATTTCCCGATCTCATTCAAAGCTGGTGCCTTCAACAAGTTGAACTGGCGATTGTCACTGCCGTGTCACTCTCAATTTTTTTTTCCTGACCTTCGCAAGTCGACTGGAAACATATTGGGTCATTGATGCAGCTAAGCGCAGGAAACAATTTACGCTTTAGCAAATCCAGACAATACAATAGACGGCGATGCCATCAAAGCGGCGCAAGCGTGAAGGCCTTAAAAAAGCTTCCTTTGTTCTTTCTGGAGTCTTGAGTTTCCTTCTTGCCACTACCATGTCTTGCAGCGTATGCCGTCTTCCATTTGTCCCGGACCTCTCTATTGCGACTCAGGCAATACCCGCACACACACCTCCCAAGGGCGTTCTGTCCAAGGAACAAGCTAAGTATTTTATGACGGGCACAGGGGTCGGGTTCGTGGTTGTTCATTACAACTGTGTCAAAAATTTGCTTACGTTCGAACAGGAAGGAGATACTGGACTGTGTAATGAAGTTCCGGTACTTTAGTGCGCGCTCTGCTGCTCATCTCCAATTACTATTGTCTGAACTACTACAGGTTCAAACATGTTTGGGGCGAGTGGCTGCATCGTGTTGATCTGGGATGTCGAGGAATGGGACCCCTTGGGCGGAACGGTCAGCTGCTAGCCTGAGCTCAAACATAGACATGCCTCATTATTTTTCTCTGTGTAGACCCTAATTGCACACCACGTTTGTTTCGCGTTGCTGCGTCACATACTACACGCAGACGACTCTACTCCGGCATCGATCACGACACTCTGCGCGCACGATCTCATCCTCGGGTGTCCCCAAAGCGGTGCGAATGCCGGACGATTCAGGGACGTCAAGTACGAGGACGCCGGAGAGCGCGTCGACCTGTCGCGATTCTGGAGGGTCTCAAGCGTGCCCGGCGGGAACGTCTTTGATTGGGTGGCACTGAAAGCCAGTCCGCTCGCCTGGACTATGAACCGGCCAGATATGTGGGACTTTCATTTGCATCTTCGCCCTTTGTAAGAAATCATTAACCTGTGGCAATCCCAGATTTCCGCGTTTTCATCCCGTTCTATCAGCAGAGCGTCTAGCCTCTGTCGGGCTGCCCACTCCCGACCCAGCAGACCTCATAAACACCCTCCCTCTCGAACTCACCCTCCAGATCTTGCCCCTCCTCTCCGCCAAATCATACCTCGCGCTCACGTCTACCTGCCGCGCGCTCCGCTGGCACGCGCTTACTACGTTCCAGCCGCACGCGCGCGCCTCGTCCTCGCGCTGCCGTGGGCTCTCCCGACGTCGTGCGAGCTTGATGACATCAAGCCGCAATACCATGCACAGATGCCAGGCGCAGACGCCACAGGCGACTGGCTGCTGTACCTCGCGCATGTTCACCGGACGCAGAGCATGCGCGTGCGGCGCTGGGTGTGGGCGCTGTGCGAGGAGATCCGGCGCGTCTGGCTGCGCAAGCTTCCGGGAAGCGGCTTCGCGGATCTCGGCGAGGGAGTGAAGAGCGCTGCGCGGATCGAGTTGGAGCGGGACGTGAATACAAAGATTGAGGTGGCGAAGGAGATGAGACGGGCGAATGGGTTTAGGAAGGGCGGCCCGTATTAGAATTGATGTTTTCTTGTTTCAATGTAATCTTCGGTTCCATTCACGGCTCTGAGCAGCTGAACTACTAGTACCTATATGTTGAAAGTTCGAAGTTCGGGTAGCCGAGTTTCTTCACGAATCGACTCGCGCAGCAATCGATATTTTAGGACGCTGCTGATCGATTTCAGGCGCTTCAGACATGGGCAATTGCTTCGCTGCCAGTGCCACAGTTGAACAGCAGATGGTGCTGATCTTATCTATTTCCCGATATGGGGTGGGGTCCTGTGGCAGAGAGCTGCGGAAGTTTTAAAAATCCGTGGTGGCCACACAGAGATGGGGAGAAGGCGAGGAAAGGAATGGGGTGAGATGGGGAGGAAGAGGGAGGAACATGGCTACAGTTGCGCTGTACACGAATCGAGTCTGAACTGGGATGACAGGTTAACTTGAAAGCACGCGAGACAAAGACCATACATACGGTTATTCTCGACGAACCCAATAAGTGAAGTAATACCGTGGTGGCAGATAAGGGCTTGACTTTTCTTGATTTCTAGAACGTACACGCTACATCCGTCATTAATACAAGTATATCTGGAACCAAATCCAGCGGATTAACCCTAGGGATGAGACAATCGGTGTTCAGCCAGACGTTCAGCGTCGCCAAGCGCAGAAACGCACAACTTTAAATTGAGCAGTACATCGCTCTCAGCGTCGTTCATATTTGTTCTCTTCTTCCGGGCCGCGGCTGTTGTTCAACGTAGAGACTCTTAATTCGTAGATGCGCCAGCTCCGGTGCAACTTCTGTGTGCCCCCGTAAGAAATCAGGGAGACTGCCTTCGGCTGTTTCCCAGACACTGGGAATCTGGTCCGCGATGCCTGCAGCGATCTTGTATTTGTTGAGGAGCGTAGCATCACCTTCCCGGAGTGTCGGCTTGCACAAGGAATTGGGGAGAACCCAGCACAGAATCGTACGACCGTCCGTTAGCCAGACGTCGCGGAGCTGGACGCCTGGCACACCACACTCGCCTGACGGTAGGAAAGAGCACGCTTATTTCTCACAGTTTCGATGGGTAAAATTCGGGGACCTGCGTAACGAGACCGCGGCTTGCCTCCTGGAACATATGGGGTACGCAACCTGGGGAGTCGGCCCAGCGCTTCAAATAGTAGTACTAGTGCGAAAAATTGCGCGCCCGGGGATCATGGATCACGCACGCTAGCCTGCAGCTGCGAGAACCTGTGCTGGCTGAGAAATGCTAACGAGACTCAAGATGGAGACACAGCAACGGAGGGCACTCCACAGGTCTAGTCCAAGCAGGCAGATACTAGTAGGTGCACAGGTACATTGGATCCGTTGAAGATGTACGTCCCCGACTCTGAGACTGGAAGACATTGAGACGCGCTCGTCGTGCGCGCCAGCACGAACATCTCTCCGAGTCTTCTACTGTTTCAGAGATAAGAGACAACGCAGTTTGCAACTGACATATGTCCAAGGCGCAGTGAGTAAGCCTTAGTCTATCGTTGACCGCGCAGTCAGCGTAGTCAAGGCGAGACGATGATCAGCAGTGTGACTTTATTGGGACTCCACGATCCCCATATAAAGTCGGCTTGCGGACTGCTATATCTCACATACCACGACCACGACGACGATGGCATCCCCCAAGGACACCCCCGAGACACCAGAAGTCTCGAGTGCACCCGACGAGCTCGCCGCTATTCCTGATACGAGCACTGTTACTGCGGCTGCTGCTGCATCTACTACTGCTGCCCCAGCACCAGCACCAGCGCCAGATACACCACAAACAATACCGGAACCAGCGACGGCACCGGCACCGGCGGCCGCACCAAGAGAGCGCGAACTGGTCGCTGACGCGCGACTCGTTACGCTGCGCGCAATGTTCCCCGATTTCGACGACTCGCTGCTGTGCGCTTCCTGCCGCCTCCTCCTTTATGATCTACGCTGACACTGTATCTGCTCACTTCCTTCCCTATTTATTCGCGGTGTGGTACAAAAGCCAATCCGTGCTCGCCTCCGTCGGCGGCGACGTGGACCGCGCGATCGACGCCCTCCTCGGCATGAGCGACCCGGACTACACCAGCGAGGCGCCGCAGGCACCGCAACCGGTCCCGCAGGTTTGTCTCTTTCTCCTGCTCCATCTTCCTTGGTCGATCGCTGATTATGGCTGGTTTAGACGCAGGAAGAGCTAGACGAGCAGCTCGCACGTACGCTGATGCTCGAGGACGAGCGCGAGCAGCACGCCTGGCAAGCGCAGGTGCAGCGGCCGCCCCCGCAGAGGCGGGCGTCGGGCTCGGACGGGCCGCCCGAGAAGGACACGATGCAGGAGTTCCAGGAGCAGTTTAATAAGTTTGCTGAGAGTATGTGCTTTCTCTTCCTATTCCTTGCTTTCGCTATCTCCCCGCTCGCCTCGCCTCCGTCCCGAATACTAACAAGTGTACCTTTCATCGCAGGCGGCAAGAAAACCTTCGGCACCCTCCTCTCCAAGGTCAAGGCAAAGATCCAGGAGTTCGACCAGCCCGCCGCGGGGCAGTCGTCATCGCAGGCTTGGGGCTCTGGGGGGGACACGTACCCGTACGACGCCGACCAGAACCCGTACCCCGTTGGCCGCCCGCCTGCGCAGGCGCCCGCTCAGATGCAGGGGATGCAGACGCCGCAACAGCAGCAACAGCAGGCGCAGACGCCGGCGTACTATGACCCGAACCCCCCGGCGGAGGGGTACGACGCGGCGCCCGCGAGTCCGCCGCGGACGAGCACTGGCGCGCCGCCGATCGACGGGGGTGCGTAGCTCTCGCTCCCTTCTTTTAATACCATACCGCGAGGCTGACGTGCGCACACCACATAGGCAAGCTGGGTATGCTGCCGAAGCGGCCCGTGTCGCTCCTGCGCACGTCGGATGGAGGAGCAGCGAAGGGCGCGCCGACGAGCAGCGACGACGACGAGCTGGAGTATGCGGAGAACCCGTTTGAGGAGGGGCGGAAGTAGCAGTGTATAATCTAAGGTGTACATTTTAGGACTTGAACTGGGATACATTATGTTCGGTACTTAGCGATCACCTCTTCTTACTTCCCACCCCCACCCCCGCGAGCATGGCGCCCGACCCGGCCAAGTGGATCGACACGCTGATGACCTGCACGCCGCTGCCCGAGGCGGACATGAAGGCGCTGTGCGAGCACGTCCGTGCGCTGCTTATGGAGGAGAGCAACATTCAGCCCGTGCGCAGCCCCGTCACCGTGTGCGGCGACATCCACGGGCAGTTCTGGGACCTGCTCGAGCTGCTGCGGCGGGGCGGGAGCGTGCCGGAGACGAGTTATATCTTCATGGTGCCCTTGTTGCTGCACGAAGATGGAGAGGGAAGCTGATATTGAGAGCGGGTGCAGGGCGACTTTGTGGATCGCGGGCATTACAGCCTGGAGACAGTATCACTGCTGCTTGCGATGAAGGCGCGGTACGGCCCTTTTCCCTGCGCCCCTTCCTTCGTCCTCTCATGGTATGTGAGGCAGGTACCCTGACCGGGTGACGCTCCTTCGGGGCAACCACGAGAGCCGGCAGATCACGCAGGTGTACGGGTTCTACGGTGCGCACTCTGGCCTCGCAATAGCATACTGTTGGCGCTGACAAGCCGACAGACGAGTGCCAGCAGAAGTACGGCAGCGCGACGGTGTGGAAGGCGTGCTGCAATGTGTTTGATTTTCTGAACATCGCGGCGGTGGGTGCCGTCCTAACTCTCATATACCCTACCAACACCCTCCCCAGATCATCGACGGCGAGACGCTCTGTGTGCACGGCGGCCTCTCGCCCGACATCCGTACGCTCGACCAGATCCGCGTCCTCTCGCGCGCCCAGGAGATCCCGCACGAGGGCGCCTTCTGCGACCTCATGTGGTCCGACCCGGACGACGTCCCCGCGTGGGCCGTCTCCCCGCGCGGCGCCGGCTGGCTCTTCGGCGCAGACGTCACGCGCGAGTTCGCCGCCGTGAACGGCCTACGACGCGTCGCGCGCGCGCACCAGCTCGTGAACGAGGGCTACAAGCACATGTTCGACGGCGCGCTGGTGACGGTGTGGAGCGCGCCGAACTACTGCTACCGGTGTGGGAATCTGGCGGCGATCATGACGGTGAAGGAGGACGGGGAGTGTGAGTTTACGGTGTATGGCGCGGCGGAGGAGAACGAGCGGGATAAGGGGATGCAGACAAGGAGGATGGTATGTGCAAGCTGTTTCCCCCGTGCTGAGGCTGATTTTCTTTGCAGAGCACTGTACCGTATTTTGTTTAGAGCGCTATATTTATATTTCATTCGCACTGCTGAACTTTACAAGGGCTTGGTGACTCCCGATTAATCGGCCGGTGTCGCTGGACTGTCGAAGAAAGACAACGCCCGTACATTGCGTGGATACGATGCACTCTCATCTCTCCACCCGCGTCTTGCCTGCGTCCGTTCACCCGTCTCTCAGATCTCCCAGCAGCGCTCTACGTGGATGCGATCCGTGTTGTTCTGATATGTTAATACAAATAGAGCGCAGCTCCGCGGTATGTATGTACGATGTATGCCGGGAACGTCCCAGCCCACTACCCTCTAATTCTGGCGGTTCTTCCCCGAGGCCTTGTTCCCGCCCTTCGTCACTTTCTTGCTCGTGGTCGCAGCGGTGGTGACCTCGGCGGCGGCGGCGGTGGTCACGGCGGTAGCGTCCGTGGTGGCGGCGGCGGCGGCGACCTGCGTTATCGTTGCAACTGCAAACGGGATGGTCAGATGGGGGGAGGGAGGAGCGGAGGGGCGACGTACGCGGGCCGAGGAGCGCGTCGACAACCTTGGTCTGAAACGTGCCGACGCCGGCGTTGCCCAGGTTGATCGAGGTCAGCGTGCCGTCGAGGAGCGCCGCGTCGGCGGCTGCGTTCGCGGCTGCGGTGTCCACCTGTTTTGTTTGCCACGACAATCAGCAAAGGGCGCGGAGCAGTAGAGGAGAGACGCACCAGGTTCTGCGCGCCCTGGGCGACGACCGTGCCGCCGGAGGAGAGGATCGTGAGTGCCTGCGCCATCTCAGCTACCTTGCTATCAAGGGAAAAACAGGTAATAGAATTCGCGTACCGTGGCGATGGCGTCTTGTACGGCCTTCTTCAGGTCAACGGCCTGCTGGTCCGTGAGCACCGCGCCGACGGGCGTCGTCGAGTTGCCGCCGAGGTCCGCCGCGTCGTCGTGTCCCGCGAGGTTGTCGATCGGGATGTCGATCGCTGTGCCCGTCGCGGTCTGCGTCGTTGTCCATCCGTCAGCATCAACGATGGAGAAGCAAGGAAGTGCACCTTGATCTCATCGATGAGGTCCGCAGTCAGCTCGCCGCGTGCGACGAGGAACGAGAGGTCCTCGAGTACGCGCGCGCGGCGGAAGTTGTCGACCGCCTCCTCGCGACTCTCAAGCGTCGGGAAGAAGAGGCGCGACGCAAAGCGGCCCTTCTTCGCCGTCTTGGCCGTCTTGCCGGTCTTTTTGGTCGTCGTGGCGGCCTTCGTTGTAGCCGCCGCCACCGCCGTGGCCGTCACCGCAACAGCGGTGGCGGTGTTGTCTGTCCCTCTCGTTAGCTCACTGGCAGACGGAATGCAGGCACATGGATGCATACCTTGTGTAACGGCGACGCACCCGCCGAACGGCCCCGCCCCCTGCGCGAGCGAGAGCGTGTTGCCCGCGCCGCCGTTGTTGATACGGATGAGGCACGTATCACCCGTCGTGCCGCCGGTGCATTTCGTACCCGCGGGCACCTGCGCCGAGAAGGGCACATTCGCCGGGCCGCCGCTGCACACCATCATCTCATCTCAGCGCCATTCAAGAGAAAATGGAAAGCACGACGAGGGCACACACTGGAGGATGCCGTTCGTGCCGGGCACCTGCACGAGCACCGTTGCGGGGACCCACGTCTTGCCCGTCGCGTCCGCGTTCACCATCGCGGTGAACGGCCCGCCGCCGTCCGCGTTCACCTGGTGCAGCATCAGCGACACCGTGCCGTTCGCGCTGAGCGAAGGCAGCGCGCCGCCGCCCTGCGCAAGCGCGGTCGCCAGCGAGGTCGCGATATTGACGCTCCCGCCCTGGAGCGTCGCACCGCACGGATCTGCCAATGCAAGCGTCAGCAGCGGCACCGCGGCGAGAGCCCGCGGGACGCACCGTCTTTGAGGTTTTTCAGGACCTGCAGGGTGGTGAGGAACAGGAAAAAGAAGGCAGCAGGGGGCACCTACTGGTGTGTCGAGCTGGAATGGCTGCTCGGTCGTCCCGGTACGTAGAGTGGTGTTGGCTTCCAGTGGGACTTAGCTCTGCAAATTAAATCAGCGCAGGGGTGTCGACTCACTGACGCCGAAGCCCATGGTGGTGACACCGTTGGCGCCAATGACCGCGGTGATTACTGCGTGCCCGTACGCAGACGCGGCGCCGATGAGTAAGAGGATCGCAGACGTCTTCATCGTGTCCGACTGATCAAGAATGCACGCAGGGAGTTGAGCTTGAAGGAGAGTGGAGCGGGCGGCTGCCTGGCCGTGTCGAAAGGATCAAAAGAGAGAGAAGAAGCAAGGAGAAAAACCCAGCTGCCAGAGGGGTAGTGTGAGTGAAGGAGGGAGCGGGGCCACGGGGAGTGTCTAGACGCAGCGTCCTTTTTTAAAGGTATTGCCATTCAGGTTGACCTGGGGACGGAAAGATGGTGGCCTCCTGGTGGCCAGACCCGTTCTGGAATGGTAGCCCCGGGGCAAGGTTCATCCCTCAAAGCCCAGGCTTGGCAACATCTTGCAAAGTGGGCTCGGATTTGGTCCGCGGCAGATAAATCCCACAAGAGCAACTCAGGACCGAGCCAGTGCGGGGTGCGTTTTGGGTGCATTTGTCGGACACTCGCACAAAACATACAACCGACGAATCGGAATATCCTCTTTCGGAGTGAGAACAAACACGGAACAAATACGAACAACGATCACTAACGTACAGCCAACCCTGATCCGGAGCCCGCCAAGAGCGCACAGTGAGCTGATTGTACTCCAGATTTCACTCGGGAAAGTCCTTTTCCTGCGGGTTGCTTGCCGTGAAAACTTGCTGAGGCAATGTCCCTGGAAACCTGACACAGAATCTACGACAGCCGATTCTACGCAAGTCTGAAGCTGCTCCTCTGCGTCGCCACCCTGGTATACGCAACGTGGCTTGACTTATTCTGGAGATTTGTGGTGTCCTCGCAGCTTATGTTTCTGGGTTTCTTGGCGACAGTTTCGATGACCCTGCGCAGTTGGTCGACAACAAGGATCACGGATCTTACGCTCGCTTGGGGGAGCGGTGCATCAGGCGCAGAGCCGTCGTCGGCGAGTTGGTATTGAATGCAGATGTCGTCAATTCGATAACTGTTTATCACTTTGGAGTGATACTTTCTCGGTACCTGATGTTGGAGGCCGTGCCACCCTGGGGATCTGTGAGCTGGCTTATGTTGTTTGAGGCGGCGGAAGGTCACTCAGGTGATCAAGTGGTTGAAGATGGATGCCAGGATGGTACCCGTGCCATACACGTGACAGCACGGACCCCGGCTGTTTCTTACCGGGACCGCGCCGGAATACACCTACCGACCTACCTATCCAGAACCACTTGAAGTTGCCCGTTACAAGCTTGGTAACAAGATTTCAAAACAGGGTTGCAATCGCTCTGTCAGCCATACGATGAATAGAGGTGGTCCTCGCATCCGGGCAGATCCAATTTGTCTGTGGTTCACGTAGATGATTGATATTTACTGGGTGATTCGTTAGTAATAATTCCACGGCCGGCTGAGTAACGGGAAACTGAACTTGAACTGAGTATACGCAGCCGGAAATTTACACGAAGCCGACAATGTTATTAATATTAGTTGTTGAGTGATCATGGTGCGGTGTGGTCGGATGTTTAGTGTGGTATCGCTGATATGAGAGCGCCGACCTCTGACTCGGAGAATTCATGCACTCGGCCGCATCTGGACATGCTAATCCGTCTATCCAAATCGGTTAATATTCTCGTCAAGCACAGCCGCGACACGCATTCATGCGCCATAAATAGCCATCGGCGATCATTCATCCGGAAGGGCCTCCGAGCGGGAAAATGGCGCACTCGCTGTCATTTGATCTTAGGAGTTGGATGTGGGTCAGCTGCCCTGGCTACAATCTCACAATACAAAAGGTCAACGTCATCAACGGGAAGAATATCGCTATCATGTCTGCCCCCAAGATCGACGTACATGCTCACTTTCTGACTCCCAAGTATAGAGAAGCGCTGAAGAAAGCGGGTCACTTTCCTGGACCAGACGGCTTGCCCTGGACTGTGGTATGGACCTGAGTTTGGGTAAGTTCGACGACCATGCTGAATGACGATGGACGTAGGGATGGAATGCAGAAGATCATCTCGCCTTCATGGAGAAGAACAACGTGTCAAAATCGATACTCAGTTGCTCTTCACCCGGCACGCATTTGATCCCAGGCGATGATGCCTTCGGGCGGGAGGTTACGCGGGAAGTGAACGAGTACGCAGCCGATTTGAAGCGCAAATATCCCGCCAAGTTCGGTTTCTTCGCATCGCTTCCGCTTCCCGATATCGCCAGCAGTCTCATCGAGATCGACTACGCTCTCGACCACCTGAATGCAGATGGCTTCATCTTAATGTCCAATTTCCACGGCATGTACCTCGGGGACCCGAAGCTCGCGCCTATTTGGGCGAAACTCCAGGAACGCCGCTCCGCCGTTCTCGTACACCCAACCGCGCCATGCATCGCACGTGTGTGCAACCACAGCGATCCCACACCCAAACGGATGCTTGACAGCGCGCCTCTTGCCGATGCGTACATGATCCCCATGATGGAATTCTTTTTCGACAGCACACGCACCTTTGTCGACTTGCTCCTCAGCGGCACGGCTGCCGCGCACCCCAAAGTTACATTTGTGATTCCACACTGTGGCACTGCGCTTCCCAGCGTCCTCGATCGGGTTTTCATGTTCTCGACGTGGGACATGAGCAGCTATGGCACGCGGAACGTACATAGCATCACTGCGCCTGTAGTGAAGGAGCTATTTGCCACGCAGTTTTATTTCGATCTGGCAGGCGTCTCGATGCCGAGCCAGATCCACCACATGATGAGGTGGATAAAGAGCGATAGACTCCTATATGGGAGTGACGTACCCTTCACGCCGTGGGTAGGCGCGGAGAAGCTGTTGCAGGCAATAGAAACGGAGCTGCCGAAGTTGTTCGGGGAGGAAGAAATCCAGGATATCTACCATGGGAACGCGGAGAGGTTATTGTCAAGTTCGATTTAACGAGGCTTGGTCTTCGGGGTAATAGTTAGACAGGTTATGTTGAGCCAAAGATCGCAGTGTATGATGACGCATTTCGAGTCAAGTGTGTAAGTTGAATTCAGTGTTCTTTTGACACAGTACTGGTGTCACCGCAAAAGCAAACATGTTACATAACAGTCTGGTTCTGTTATGGTACATCGGATCACCGGCCCACCGCGATAGCTAGCGACGCACACAAGGACGCACATGTTACAATTCACAGCTTCTGCGAAGAGCGCTCACTTGTGTACTTATGACCGAGACGGCAGAGCCTCCTTCATATGATGACCACGGATTCGAAGCACTGGCAATATCGAGCAATGAGAGGCAGTCCGACTTGCCAGCGTATAGCCGACGGCCCACGCCTCCACCTGCAGCAGCGCCAGTGGAACGCGAACCCAGGGTCTTTTCGTACCAAATAACGAATCGAGGTGGTAAACCGTTGGCCGCGATGGCGATCAATGGTGATCCTAGACTCACCAAGGTCATCCCAACTATCCTCGCAGGTTCGAATGTCACTGGCTCGGTATCGTTGACCCTCCAGAGTGGGGATCCTATCCAGGAGGTCTGCCTTGTGGTCAGTAACTAGTCGCCTCCAGAATATATGGAACTGGACACCTTTTTTTTTTGCTGGCAATAGCTTAAGGGAGAGATCGTCAATGGAGATGTTCCGATTCAACGCACTGCGTTTGTTGAACTCAAGAAAACGCTGTGGTCGACTGCCGAAGGGGACCCTCTACAACCCAGCATGTCTGGGAAGAATTGGAATGGAAAGCTGAAGGGTGATTACAACTGGCCATTTTCTATTGAACTACAGACAACTGTCTCGAAAAATGGCCAAACATACAATCTGCCCCACACATTTCTGGAGCGTCTCGCGAGGTTCAGCGTGCAATATACACTAGAACTGCGTTTATTGCGCAGTAAACTCAGAACGGACGATAAGTGGGTTCGATATTACCTGCCAACCATTGAACCCAGACTCGAATAGACTGACAGCCACTTTCGGATATTTTTCGATGCGGCAACCGGATCCTCCCTCGCCGCTAAGGAAACTTGCATATCAAGAGAACAGCCCTCTTTTGGGCCCAGAATCTGATCCTGAAGGCTGGCATACCCTAGAGCCATTCTCTATCGATGGTGTAGTTTTTTCTGCACGCTATGTCAGCGTGAAATGCACGGTGCGACAATCCATCCCCGACTTTTAGACAAAGGGCTGATTGGCAGAAGAATAGTTCTCCCTCGCGAAGCCAGTTAGTCTCAAATATTTTTATGCGCCCGTTAACTTGTCCCTCTGATACTTCCCGTACAGCTTTGTTACACGAGAGCCTCGTCTATCCCTTGCTCATTAACGATTGAGACGTCGGACCCTCAGGCACTGGATCTTTTGTCGTCACCAAAGGCCCCCTTCGTCTACTTGGAGCGTCTTATCAGATCAAATACTGATGATCCCTCTCGCGCCGTAGACGTTTTCGGTTCGACATATGGTCGTGAGCCATGCGGGCAAGCTGTTTTCTGGCCATCGAACGAAGGTGTTCCCACAGATACCTCCTCTCAGCGCCGTCTGGATGGTGAGGTTCATCTAAGGAATAATCTTCAACCTTCCTCCGCTGTTGCTGGCTTCGCCGTCGAGGTCTGCCTTGGTTGAATTGTCTTTTGTGGCTCGATCTGATCTGATAAAATCTAGTATGCTCTCCTAGTCTTTCCCTTCCAGGTGGCAGGCTTCAAGGCTGCGGATAATTCTCCACTCGTCCGCCAGGATGTGGAGATTGTCACGAGATATTCCTCAGGCCTCGACCGAAAACGTATACGCCGCCGACTTACGAGACCCATAATCCGCTAATTGACTACTATTACTACTCGATGGAATAGAGGGTGCGCCAGGTCGAACGGGACGTGGTCGCAGAGGGTAAATCAAACGACTTCAATAAATGTCAGATGATAATTACTACTTCATTTATTCTGGATGTACAATTTTGCTCAAGCGCATGTACGAATGTAGTTGATTCTATGTGATGCTCTTTATAATACTGGAGCTCAGCCAAAGCTCAGCAAGGCTCAACGCTCAGCGCTCAGCGCTGATCGATCTCAGATCTGAAACGGCAATTACTTTGGTTACCGGATCGGTGATTGCTCATCTGTCCCGTCACACACCCCTGGTCACGCGTTTCGCAACTTGTACAATGACCTCCGCACCCACTACTGGCCTGTTATATTTTCCAATGCCGGATGCCGACGGCGAAGAGCCTGGTCTACCTGCTCCAGGCTCCAAAAGGCGGAGACTCAAAGGTGCATGCGACTCATGTCGGCAAAGAAAAAGTACGCGCGTTCCCCAAACTTCCACTTGAAGGTTATGAGTGATTGCATGGTTGACATGCCTGACAGCCCGTTGTACGTTCATCTACGCGAACTTTAGTAAAGACTCACGGAGGATAGGCGACAGTGGAAGGATGCCTAATAACGTGTGCAGCAACTGCATAGCTTTTAATGCCCAATGCACCCATCAAGGTTATCCAAAAAGCGACGGTTCCAATAGGTCGGTCTTGAGCCCACTCAATTGATCTCTGCTAACTGGCCTTGAAGCGCTGCTGCTTCCCCATCATCACTACCGACCGGACAGTCCCCTCAGGTCCTGTTATTTCACATTGCTGATATAAGTCACCAACTCAAAGCTAGTCTTGACAGGGTGCGGCGTATAAGGGAAAGACCGCACAAGAGCATGTCGACACTATTCTTGTCCAATCCACCGCATATATCGCGTCGTCAGATCTCCGTAATATCCTGCTCGACGTCGCACGATATGCTCGAAGTCTTGAACAAAAACTAGCAAGAGTTCGTTCATTGTCTCTTTCGCGCAGTCCTTCGCTCGGGGTGGAGTCTATATCCTCACCTCCTTCCGATGTGGGTTCTCCAGACCCCTCGAACGAAGAACAGGTGGTCGCGGAAGACTCAGAAGGAATATTCATGATTTCCGAGGGGCTCAAATCTCTCGCAATGCTCAACGCTCAATCTCGGTTCTTTGGCAGATCCAGCAGTCTGTTTCTCATCAAGACCGCCTTGGAGATGAAGCAGGAACATGATGGGCCCGTGCACCCACCATATTCGTTCGACGATCGCAATTCTGGGACAGTCCTGTTGGTACCCATCTTTTTGTCCTTCGTATGTTTTATCTGTTTCTTAGTGGGAGGAGAAAACACCTTCTCTTGTGGATCCGCCATACACATTTCCACCCGTCGATCTTCTTCATAGCCTCGTGGATACGTTTTTCAAGCAGGTTAACATCCTGATGTGTTTGCTGCACCGGCCGACGTTCGAGAGATCCCTTGCAGCTGGGCTTCATCTATCGAATCGCGAATTTGGAAGGGTCGTCCTCGCTGTTTGTGCTATGGGGTCAAGGTGAGTTTCCCGCATTCTCCCCGCGAGACTCGTCTCGATCCACTGCCTTATCTAGATACTCGGAGGACCCACGCGTTATTCTGGGCGGAACGAATTCAAGGCTGAGCGCTGGCTGGGAGTGGTTCAGACAAATCCAGCCGCTTCGGACTAATTTGACGGAAGCACCGACGCTGTATGAAGTGCAGGTGTGTTTGTGAGTATTAGCACCCTTCCCCTGATGCATCTCATTTTTTTTTTTCATTTGTAGCTCTGCATTATCTATCTACAAGGCACGTGCGCCCCGGAGGCGTGTTGGATATTAGCCGCTGTTGGCATACGGCACATACAGGAAATTGGGGCGCATATACGTAAACGTTACGACACTGCGACGTTGACCATTGAGGACGAACTGCTCAAGAGGGCGTTTTTTATGCTCATGTGCTGTACGTGTCCCTAAAAACACGACTTCTAGGATCCCCCCTGACGTTATGCGAAACAGCCGATGCACTTATGGGTGCGTTTCTTGGGCGACCTAGAATGACAAGTTTCGAGGAGTGCGTAGGTCCACACTGAGCAATTATCACGGTTGACTTGTTGGACGATAGCTATGATGTCGATTACCCTGTGGAATGCGACGACGAATACTGGGAGCATCCCAACCCCGAGCAGCGCTTCCGGCAGCCAGCAGGAAAGCCGTCTCAGTATACGTTTATCGTGGTGTACCTGAAGCTGATGGAGATCTTGGGATTGGCGCAAAAAACGATCGTGAGACGTGCCGTATTTCACCTGAACTTCTTGGTTAATTTTCTGTCCGAAGTATTCTATTAGACGTTCGCACCAGGATAAAAAATGGAGCCAGACAGTTGTGGCAGAATTGGAGTATGTTTCCTTCGTTCCATATGCTCCAGCTACAAACTCAGTTCCTGAACAGTTCGGCCCTCAATAAATGGATAGACTCCATCCCGGATCACTGTGAGTATCGTACCACACAACGCATTCTTCCTGGCTGACATCTAGCAGTGCGCTGGGATCCCAACAGGGAAGAGAAACCTTCGCAACGCAGTCTGCGTGCTTGTATGCCGCTTACTATCACGTAGACTTTCCCCCTTTGTTCTTTGCCGTCTGCTGATTTTCTACAGGTTCAGATACAGATTCATCGGACTTTCATTCCCTCTCCCACGAATAAGCTGCCCTTTTCATCTGTATCCAGATTTCTCTCTCGTATGATTTGGATTTCCAATGACTTGTTTATCAGACCTTCCCGTCACTTGCCATTTGTGCAAACTCTGCCCGTTCATGCAGCCATGTGATGGAAGCCCAGGCAAAGCGAGGACTCGTGGCGCATCCGCATGTAGTGGTACGAGCATCTGCCTTACCTTCGCTCTGATGGGTGGTTGATTTCTGATGCCGCAGAGCGCGCTGATGGACTCTGCTGTCGTTCTCCTTCTGAATGTCTGGGGGTCAATTAGGATCGAGTTACCTCGCCTCATCACGCTGACTTTGAGTGTTTTTAGCGGTCGTCAAACTGGCGTCGCCGCAGACCCCCAAAGGGCGGCCAACGACGTTCAAAAATGTATGCATGTTTTGAAAATGTACGAGTATCGGTACGTCAGCTCGATGTCGCTCTGCTTTTTTTAGTGTTCAACATCGTGTAGTTGGCAAGTAGCCGGAAGATATCGGTCAGTTCTCTTCCCTAGCCCCTGGGGATTTTTTTGATGTCTGATTTAGCGATACACTGGCTTCTGTCGGCAATCTTGATCTCTCTGCTGGCTCAATGAACTTCAAACCCGATTCGAGTCTAGTAAGCCTGAAACGCAATCGGAATACCGACATGAGCAATCTTCCGCTCCCTTATACTCATGTTGCTCCAACCCTGCAAGAGCCCCGCAATATTGCTGGTTCTCAACGAGTTTCCGAACAGGCTTCGACGTCGACTGCGGACACAAATATATTCTCGCTCCCACTTTACACCGAAGAGCTTGGTCACTTGCCTGTGTATGAATCGTTTGATTGGAACATACCATTTGGGGGCGATTTACCGCAGCTTCCGGACACCGAAATGTTCAACTTTGGCGCACTGGCACCCCCGTACAATATGCAACCCGCTGAGTACCCGTCCATGAACAGTAGGTATCTAGTAGCAACTGTTGTCGGTATTAACCACACATGTAGATAACGGCAACGACCCGACGCAATCCAACGCTTCACAATTCCCAGTAGGCAGGAATGGACAGTATGTATAGTTGATTTAGCAGCTGCACAGTCGCTGACGCTCATTTTAGGTGGAGTAATTGGGGAACATATATCGACGGCGTTGATCTTCTCATGCAATCTTTAGATTCCGACGGTAATTTCAGACAGTAGAGTAATTTACACACGTACATAACTCTTGACAAGTAATGTCTTGCTTAGGCGATGCAATTGCGTAAGCCTAACTCCCTGACGTAAGCTCACACCAACGGCCATGTCGTCTACCCAAGGCACCCCGCCTCCAGCTCTCGTACCGGTAGGCACCAAGAAACGAAGACTGCGAGGTGCTTGCGATATATGTCGTCGTCAAAAGAGTGCGTCTTTGCGCTCTGGAATCCTTCCCTCCAGCTTGATAAAGTGCCCAGTTCGATGTAGGGGCTCAGTAAACTTTGATTTCGAGCCATAGAATTTAGAAACTCACATTGGACTAAAGGCGACAGTGCCAAGATGCCCAATAACAGGTCCGTAATACCACACCGAAATCGATAGTTGATCGTTGGTCCCTTAAACCCGATGGATGGCAGGTGCTCAAATTGTGTTTCTTTCAATTCGGAGTGCACCCATAATGCCCAACGGAAAGTAAGAGACAAGAGCAAGGATTGAAACCCGACAGTATACTGACAATTGCCGACAGGAAGATAAATTACCCCGGCGGTAAGAAAGCTTTACAAACCTAGCCAACGTTCACAAATATTTCCAGCAAACGAATGGACAACAAGAAAGCAGATTCTGCCACTCCAGAGGTCAGTCTATCGTATAAATTTCTCTGTGGTGTCTCGTGCTTAACCTAATCCAATGATGGAAGGCCACTACGAGTAGAAACCCGCCTCAAAATCCGGAGACAGTCAAGCATCATGTCGACGTCATTCTTAGCGAAACGGCGGCGTATCAGGCGCCCAAAGAACGCACAGACCTAATACAGCTGTTAGTTGACGTCTCCCGCTATGCTAGATCTCTGGAACAGGAAATAGCCGCATACCGACAATCTCAATCCCCCCCTTCGGATGGAGCTCACATCGACCCCGCCCCGTCCGGATTGAATGAAGACCAAGATACTGCGGGCGAAGATGGGGAAGTCATCGAAATTCATAAATTACCAGATCATCTTAGACGAATCGTGTCAAGCACTGCCAACCATCGATTCTTTGGGGAGAGTAGTAGCCTCATGTTCGTCAAAGCTGCCATCGAAGCACCAAAGGAACACCCGGGGTGTATTCCAGTGACCAATTCTACCTCAGGCACAAGAAGACCCGAGTTTTGGACTACCTACCCTGTCAGTCTGACAAAGTATTGCTACTTCTGCATATTCTCATCTTCTTAGTGGGAGGCCCCTCCCGAACCGCGTGTCCTCCAAATATTTCCCCCGGACGATCTTCTTCGTGATCTGGTCGATATATATTTTACCCAAGTGAACATCTACTCGCTCATATTGCATCGTTCGACCTTTGAGAACTCGATTGCCGATGGTCTGCATCTGCGAGACCATCGATTCGGAGCCACAGTACTCGCTGTGTGCGCTCTCGCAAGTAAAAATTCGAGCGATCGGCGCGTCATGTTGCCTGGTTCACAAAACGAACTCAGCGCTGGCTGGGAGTGGTTTCGACAAATACGGCGGCCGTTTGGCGGCCCCGTTGTTCAACCCACTTCTTTGTACGAGTTGCAACTATGCTGCGTAAGATGACTTTCTCTTCAGATATATCGTCCTTACACTATCAATTTGGCAGCTTTCTATAATGTTCCTACAAGCCGGATCCGACGTGGAATCATGCTGGCTCCTGAGTGGGATTGGTATATTACACGCACAAGATATTGGAGCTCATTTGCGCAAAGACAAAACTGAGCCTCTGACTAAAGAGGATGAGATGCTCAAGCGCTCCTTTCAGTATCTTTTCATATTCGACGCCATCGTTAGCGCGTGCTTCGGTAGACCTCTAGTCGCACATAGGTGTGTCCTGCACCCGAAAAATCGACTTCTGACCCTGACCACATCAACTCCAGGTCTGACCTTGATCTCCCAGTAGCGTGGGCCGATGAGTATGGGGAACCAGATCGAGCCTTCGAACAGCCATCCGGGAAGCCGCCGCTTGTTGCCTACCCCATTGCATATCTCAACCTCATGAAGATCTTTACATGTTCTTGGAGGTCAATGGCATGTGGTTCATCTACATCCACGCATCGTCGATCATAATAATCTTTTTTTTTAGGACCAACGTCCGTTTTTCAAGGGCAGAGAATATTGGACTCGGAAACCATAGCAGAAATGGAGTGAGTCATTATCAGAGTCTCGTATCAGCACCAAGAGCTAAGAAAATAGCTCTCGCCTGAACAAATGGGCCGAGGAAATTCCAGAACACTGTACGTTCAAGGGCCATCGATCGTGACTTTATTTCTAACCCCCCTTCCAGTACTTTGGAATCCGTACATGGAGGACGACGTGTTCTTTGATCAAAGCTCTACTTTGTATGCGAGCTACTACCATGGTGAGAGTACCTTCCTAGGAACTTTCCCTGCATTTGTCTTTAATTCCGTTTTCCTTCTACAAGTTCAAATCATGATACACCGTCCCTTCATGCGAAAAAAGCGGAACTCATCATCATCTGTTTGTTTCTCACCAATTGCGGTTTCCAAGTTTAGATTTAATGTGCCAGTAATCGCAGACCTTCAAATCGCTTGCGATATGCTCCAATGCTGCACGATCTTGCAGTCACATTGCCGATGTAAAAAGGGGTCGTGGATTTATGCCCCATCCGCATCTTCTGGTATGCTACATATTCACAATAGAGCAGAGAGATTTCATACAGACCTTAGAAAGCGGCCTTTGATTCAGCTATAGTTCTCTTGCTCAACATCTGGAGTGGCAAGAAATCTGGACTTTCTATCGATCCTGCCAGAGAACTTGTCGATGTGTATAAATGCATGACTTTGCTTCGCCAGAGCGAGCGTCGGTAGGTCGGATGTACACAACGCACTCTTTCTCTCTATCTCACGGATATTAGATGGCAATGTGCCGGCCGATATTAGTGAGTTTCCATCTTTTGATACGTTACTGCGCCGTCATCGTCCGACTTTTCAGTGACATTCTTTGCGAGTTGATGCGTGCGGGTAACCTTATTCCTCCATCTCTATCCGAAGTATCGACGGATATCTGGACTGGCGATTCCAACAACAATCGTGACGCTCCTTCCGAAGCACATCTCACCGACTCTCATCCTAGCTCCGGATGCTGGCCAGCCCTCGGAACAATCGATCTTGGCCGTCTACCCATATATGGGTCATTGGACACTCCCAATGGCTTTCCGTTGTCAAAGATGGATGTCTTCGACGAATCTTCTTTGGGTCTCCCTCGCACCACCAGCTCTCCCAATAAACCAGGGACTGGCGACTCCTTGCCTAATCCGTTTGTAAACAAGATTGAACAGAATGGGCCTTCCGAGACACCATTCGAGTATCTGGATGAATATATGTATATCCTTTTTTTTTTTCTGGCAGCGGACCCAGGCTCACACGATTAACAGGTTGGATTGGGTGCCTTACTTTTCTACCGTAGACGAGATGGTACAGGATTGGATGGGAGCCTGATTAAATTGATTATGAATAGAATTACTCTCTGTAATGTTTACGCTTCGGTGATCTCCTCTCTTCTTATCGAGATGAGCAAAGCATAGTGAGGCTCTTGCGGAAGACTGAGGTTATGAGACTTGAACTGGTGAGCTCAGACGGCTCATTGGTTAGGTTAATTATCTTTATGCTCTCAGAGTTCCGAGCAACATGATACCAGCCCAGCTCTATTCGAGTGGAGGGAGCTCAACTCGTGGCAGGAGTAACTACCAGAGCAACTGCCAGTGGTAGCTAGATGCACAGAAGGAATCGGTTGCAGCGTAGACCTTCGGTATCCAGTCCGGAAGGGGACGAGTCATATTCATGGTCGTGTTTGGCACACATAGGCTAATCCAAAAGGTCAATAATCTGTGACCCTTCAATTTCGCGCAGCTTGTGACCTGTGACGGAACTTCATCCTCTCTTCCCGTTTTGGGGATGGTTGTTTGTACTGGCTGACATCGACTTGGTTGTGTGTATACCATCAGCCATTCGGCGCCGGCAATTGTCCAAGACGTCATCCCTCCTTTTATCTTACTGACATGGCCGAACTATACGCCAACCTCCCTGTTCCAGGATCCAAACGGAGGCGTCTCAGAGGATCTTGCGACATATGTAAACAAAGGAAAAGTAAGCTTCCCCGGAACCTTCAACCGGTGCTCTACAGGCTGCCTCTACTTTATCCGAGTCTGAAACTCTGTAGTCCGATGTGAGCTGCCAAAATGTATCTCGAACCGCGATTTTACCTCACATAACCCAGGCGACAGTGCTCAGATGCCAAATAATCGATGTTCGAACTGCATTGCGTTTAATTCGGAGTGTACGCACAGTACTAAGGCTGCGTCCAAGGTAGTTAAGCATATTTCTTCGCAAATACCGTGATCATCAAACCTTTGGTCAGAAATCGAATACGGCTTCCCAGGTGAGAAAATCTCCTTACTTGTGCAACATCTTGCGCTAAGAATACACCCCTGAAGAGCGCCTCTTCCCCCGATAATTCTGAAAGCCATAAAACGGGGCAAGCCCATGTCTCCAGCATCCTCCTGCAATCTACCGAATATATACCAGCGGCAGACATTCGTCAAGTTCTAGTGGACGTCGCTCACTATGCCCGGAGTCTTGAGCAGGAATTGGCTTCATGCAGACGGTCACATTCCTTGCCGATTTCGGATAGTCCAATCAGTCCCGCAAACTTTCCCTCGCCCGCGGTAACAAAGGAAGAAGAAGACGATGCCATTTTTATCAACGGGACACTGACCTCACGATTCGAAAGATTTATCCTAGATTCTGACCGCAATCGTTTCTTCGGGAAGTCAAGTCACGTCGCACTTATAAAGACCGCTATGGATGTCAAGAAGGCAAACGTCGAGGATGAAGCGCTTACGAAGCAACTTCCTTCTACAAGAAGACCACAATTTTGGGAAAGCCCCGTTCGTATCTCGTGCCCGTTCCGGTAGCTGGATACTCACAACGCTCAAGTGGGAGCACTTTTCACCGGACGAGGTGCTTTCCTCCCTCGTATTCCCGGAGCCAGACCTTCTACAGAGTCTCGTTTCAATTTATTTCAAACATATTAGCATCCTGTTTCCTCTCCTCCATCGACCTACCTTCGAGAAAAGTCTTGCAACTGGGCTCCACGTCGTGGATCGCCAGTTTGGAGCGACAGTCTTGGGTGTATGTGCGGCTGCATCGAAATACTGTCACGATCCTCGAGTGATCTTTAAGGGGACTAATACGCAGTTGAGCTCAGGCTGGGAATATTACCGACAACTGCAGCCTGTTCGGACGTCTCTGACGGGAACTGCTACGCTTTATGAGGCGCAGCTGATCTGTGTACGCTCTCTTTATGCCAATATCTATCTAGTTTAAACGTTCTTGATAGCTGTGTGTCCTTTATCTACAAGGTTCATCCGTCCCAGAGGGATGTTGGATCCTTGGGGGAGCCGGGGTGCGCTACGCTCAAGATGTCGGTGTTCATAGGCGTAATCGTTTCGACGATCAAGTCTTGAACGAGCAATGGAAGCGGGTCTTCTGTAAGTATAAACTTTTACTATAGCTTGCCGCTGACCGCTTCACCGAAACACAAGGGATGTTGATCTGTATTGATACACTTGGAAGTTCATTTTGTGGACGACCTCGAGCAACATCGTCTGACGAGTAGGTTCATCGCCTACCATTACAGACCACATTTGACTGGCGACAGTTACGATCTTGATTATCCGATCGAATGCGACGACGAATTCTGGGACCATCCCGATCCCGCTATGGCTTTCAAACAACCCTCTGGCAGACCCTCTACCATGACGTACACGACAGTGTACTTGAAATTGATAGAGATAGTTGGGATGACCCAAAGAACTGTTGTTCGTAGGGCTTTCGTGCATCTGCTCTTATCTCTGACGCTTCTCTGGCAGTACTCCATCAAAAGAGAAAGCAAACCGGCTGGATGGACCAAGGGCGTCCTAGCAGAACTTGAGTCAGTGCATTCTGCTTCGTGCGTCCTTATCTTGATGAGTTTTCCAGCGCTGTACTCAGTGCGTGGATGGACTCGGTGCCCGAACACTGTATGTGTGGCCATATCCGCGTGCCCCTTGTTGCAAACTAATTTATCCAGTGCGATGGGATCCACACATGGAAGATCCAACTTTTTTCGCTCAATCAGCAGCTCTCTACGCTTGTTACTATCACGGTCCATCAGCCTTCACTTTTTATTTTTTCTGCTTGAAACTAATTTGTTTATAGTCCAGATGCAAATTCACCGCCTTTTTGTCGTCTCTTCGCCCATCCATAGCACATCCTTGTCATACGTATGCACTTCCACCTTGCATGTTGCGCTCGTATGCTCAACGTCCTTAAGAATTATCCATCGCTCGCGATCTGCGCAAATTCTGCGCGGTCTTGCTGCCACATTGTGGATGTTGCATGCCGGAGAGGTTTGATAGCCAGTCCTCATGTCTTGGTACTATCATCTCTTTGTTCAAACGCGCGTGTTCCTACTAAACCCTTCGAATCGCTAGAACGCAATTTTTGACTCTGGCGTGGTCCTCCTTCTGAACGTATGCCACAATCTGATTCCTGCTTATACAACTGACGTGTCCTTAAAAGGTATGGGGTGGTCGCCAAGCCGGTCTTTCAACGGATCCAAGAAAATGCCTGCAAGATGTCGACATATGTCTGCGTCTTCTGGGTGTGTACGAAAAGAAGTGAGCCAACCGCACTCAACGAACCTCCATCTTGCGACTGACGCAGTCATGTAGATGGCACGTTGCCGGTCGTCAACAGTGCGTGGTTAGATTCTGTTTCTCGTTATCGCATACTCACCGACTTAGTGACATTATCACTGAGCTCATGAGCGCGACGAACATTGACTGGCAGTTCTCCCCAAACCCTCTCAAGCGCCGGTTGGACGATGACCCCGATCGCGAGACATCCGCCCCCGACAGTGCCCGTCCCGCAGAAGTGCAAGAGAGTACCGGAACCGACGCAGTACCGTCCCTGACCCAGATGGGCCAGCCCTCTGGAGAATTATTGTCCTTTCCCGACATCGACCCTCTCTTCACGCTCCCTCTGTACACGGAGGACTTGGGTCGATTGCCTGTGTACGAGCCCTTCAACTGGGTTAAAGACTCAGCGTTGCCGGCCACCGGCTATCAGAACGAGGCAGACTCGTCATTGGGCAGCGTAGGTGGGATGCCGCCACTCCCAGACACTACAGGTAGGCTCAACCGTCGTCTACTGGTTCCCTCTACTAATCAATGGTTGAGGTTCAAATATGGGGTTCAGTGGCGACTTGGCTATGCTGACAGAGACTCCGGCGGATTATGAGTATGTTGAACATGTTTCACTCTCGTTCTTCATTCACCCATATCATAGGTGGGCCGATTGGGGTAAGTATATCACCAGTGTAGAAGAGCTCATGCATTCCTTGAGCGGCACTGCCTAGTCCATTTACAAATTGTGGTTGGGTTGGTAGGCTGTTTAATCGGTGTATTCCAAGTGGATCTCAGCTGCGGCAGCATCATTTATTCAAATGTAATTCAACATCTACTTATAATCGTAACGAGCTTCCCTGGCCGGTAGCTACTCGATATGAAGGTGGTATTGAACTGGATAATTGTAACCCTTTCCGAAACAGGTTAAAGCCTACGAGGTGAATCCGATAACTATGTGTAGCTTTTTTTGCTGCTACGCCTCTCTTCGAACGCTGTTCATATAATCTTCTCGCCCGCAAGTAGTCCGAGGGCATCACATACTGGCATATACTGCTTCGGATTGAACATGTCCTCCGACGACCCGGGGGCCTTTATCAAGAACACGTACAATGTTGGAAACAAATTGCGGTCGGCGAGCAGCACGTCCAAGTCAGACCAGAGTCCAAGGCCAGCGGAGAAATCGAATGCGCGGCGGTTCCGCCAGACGATTTTTTCTATATGCGGCGCGCGGAGCGAGGAGAGCGTCGGAAAGATATGACGTCGAGTGAGCTCGGAGAGGTCGATTTCCAACGTGCGAAGCTGTGTTGTGTGCGTGAGATTCACGTTGAGATCATAGTCGCCTGCCGGCTACTAGTTAATGGAAGCTTCTTCCATGAACTGTGGAAAAACTGGCCTTTTTGGTTGGCGAAATGGAGCGTGAGATGACGGATATTGGTCCCAAAAATCTCCAGCATCTCGTCGAGAAGAGGAATATCCTCTACTGGCCGAACGCTGCTGAGGCGCAAAGTCGACAGGCTGCTCACTCGGTTGTCTGCGAACCACCGTTCGTGGCTACGGAGCGATTTGAGCTGCAACGTATGGAGATGCGGGGGCATGGGGATATCCGCGGACGGGAAATCGCCCGGGCGAGTGCGAATGGGCTCGAAATGGAGGTTTTCCAGGCGGGGGAACATGCTCATAAATTGTATAGCATCTGACAGCACCGGAAATCGAATCATTATTGTGAGGCTGGTTATATCTTTGAAAGCATCTGCTAGCGTTGATAGAGTTATCCGCGGGATCGTCCTCTGGCTGTGGATAAGGAGGTTCCGGACAGCCGACAATTTGCTCAGCTGGGCTATATTTTCATTGACGTCCTTTGAGAGCTCCCTCTGCTGCGCAGGGAGGATCCATATTTTGCGAACGTAGGTGGCGAATGAGCATGAAGGGTGTCTCAAAAGCACGAGAAACTGGGTCTCTCCGACCCCAAGTGGAGAGTGACAACTCCGAATAGATAGTATCGAGTGAATGGAGCCAAGGCTTGGACACCAGGCTGCATGCAAAAAGAGTCTTGTTGTCGTCACAGTGGTGTTTGATGATTAGGTTCAGGATTTCTGGAGGAGTCGTATGAACTGGCATTGTTGGCACAATTGTATTTGTTGCCCTAATGACATGTTCATGAAAGATGATGATGCCATCAAACTCGGTGCTTATGCAGTGATCGCTTGGACTGACCTGGAAGCCTGTCGCTCTGAATGTTTCGACAAAACTATAGCTAGTGCCGCTTTTTCCGAAAGGGAAACAGATGGCTCGCCTTTGTACCTGATATGTAACGTCCAAGAGCGGTGCACCCTCTTAAGATCTATAGTCGCTCGATCGTCCAAGCTCTGCTGGACGATACCTGAAGAGGGGAAAGGGAAACGGCTGCGAACCACAAGGCGTCGACTTAAGGACCAGAATTCCGCCGGCAAGGGCAGGCCAAGCGATTCTGTCCGTGACGTAGGTGACTACATGAAGAGTGGAAGCATGGTCGTGACTTCCCAAAGAACGAAACATGTCGAGGAAAGATGTCAGACATGGATGGCCCGTAGCTTTGGCCCGTCAGAGGATCGTACTGCGAAAGGAAGCGCCAGGGTAGAAAGAGAGGGGGGAGTGCTTCGCCAAGCTGGACGCACTGCAAACAAGCAGGGGAAACAACTCCAGTATGAATTTGCTATTATCCTCGTGATTCGTTATGGGCACGGATTATTATGCGGGAGGCACCAATTAATGTACAAATGGAGAGACGACAGCCGAAGCTGCGGATGCTATGATAGACTGCACCTCAGCAGCTTGGAAGTCCTTTGCATTGCCTATCATCAGTAAGCCCACTGATGGCAGGGAATGAATTAGGCGAGAAGGCGCGACTGAGGGAAGGACAAGACGAACCGATGAGCCCGAAGAGACCCATGATGCTACCAAAGACTTCTACACCAGGATCTTGACGAACAGGTTGGGGTCGGCGGCGTCGGATAGTGCTGCGGTGGCACCCGTGATGCCGACACAGACACCGCAGAGAAGGTTGCAGGCACCAACAGTCAGGCCGCCCCAAAATAATGCAAAGCCTGGGGAGGTGAGTAAGCTTCGACACACCACGACGGAGGCGGGTGGAGAACAGTACCGGTGAAGTAGTTTTCGCGGGTGTAGAGGAGTTCATTGGGTACTGCGACCAGTTTGGCAGAATAGACAATTCCAATGATCTGTGGGACCGTTAGACGAGGGCACGGGGGCCACCCAAAGGGTGCGTGCGTACGACTCCGTAGATGGCAACGACTTCGCAGAAAATAATACTATGGATCCGCCTGTCAGCAACATAGGCAATGCAGAGGGGGGCAGCGCGAACCTAATCAGGTTCTTGGTGCTGATTCTCGGTGCCCGTACACCACCTCCAAGAATAGAGGCTCCCGTCACGAAGATACCCCTGCCGTCGTCGTCATTTCTGCATGTCCAGTGCGCGAGGGGTGAGTACTCACCATCCAGCACCGAGGACGCTCAGCCCTATGCACAAACCGATTCCCGTAGCAGCCCAAGCGAATGGACTTGATTCTTCGAGGAACCGCCCAACGTTGAATGCCTCACCGGAGCCTAAATGTCGGTCGCTTCGTCAACGTTACAGAGTTGACTGGAAGCTAAGAGAGTACCTGTGAAGAGAAGGTAGAGAGCGATAGCTATTACTACGAAGGTGGGAAGGCCATATCTGTAATACGAGACGAGATAGCCCATGATGAGGGAGGTCTGAGGAGTGTTGACGTCTGTTATGCGAATGCTTCCTCGACCTGCGCCCGACTTCATGTACCACCTGCTCAAGGGCTTGCATGAACACCTAACGAGGTGGGACAGCCGTACTGCCCCGCGGCGTGGCTCATATCTTTACAGAAAAGAGGAATTTTCCGTCATCATTATCGGCCTGGATGGTGCTGGCAAGACTGTGCGCCTTCTCGGGCTCGTTTTGCCAATGCCTGACTTGAAATGGACTACAGACTCTCCTGGAGAGAATTAAGACATTCTACAATGACACCCCTGGGCTTTCTCCGGACAAGATAGGCCCCACTGTCGGCCAAAACAGTTAGCGTCCACTACTCGTCTGTTGGGCAGGAATTCATCGGCGACCAGCGGGGAAGATTACGCTCCCGTCCACGATTCTCCAGTTCTGGGATCTAGGGGGCCAGCGCGGCATCCGCAATATCTGGCATCGATACTACGACGACTGTCACGCCGTCGCGTATGTCATCGACGCGGAGGACAGAGAGAGACTGAGCGAAGGGTGGGAAGTCTTTGGTGTGGCTCCTCGCTCCTGTATGTCGGGACCTTACGCTCACCGTGGCTCACTCTAGACTCCGTTCTCTCTGCGCCTCAGATATTGAACGTGCCGCTATTGCTCCTCGCGAATAAGCAAGACTCTCCACAGGCGCTCTCAGTCGAAGAAATCCGGCACGACTACGAAGACTGGCATCAGCGCAAGATGGAGAGCGCGCGCCGCAATGTCCGTTACGGAGAAGGTGACACGGAAAGAAGGGAACGCATTGCGAGCCTGGACGTCATGGGCGTCAGTGCAATCGAGGGGTAACGCGGTTTGTTCACCGGAGTCTCCGACGCTGATGATTCACACTCAGAACGGGCGTGAAAGCCGCCGTGGACTGGCTTTTCATTCGGGTGCAGAACAGTCGAAGGTATCGTCGACACGAATTGTTTCGCCCCCCGCTAACTTTCTATATTCAAAGAGATCCTCAGAAGGGAGTAGGCCTAGGAAATTGATCATCTTCATGTGTACATAGTTTGTTGCAAAGTATTTTTCTCAGATATGCCTACGCGGTCTAGTTTTCCACGTCAGATCTGACTCAGAAGAGAGTCGCGATTGTGTTCACCAACTCTCAGTGGACACGAAGTATATAGAGGACGACTCGATTTGCTGGCATATGTTATAAGTAAGATCCAACTTGAAGAAATTAAATTAAAATCCCACCGGTAATCCGTCGTCATGTTCATCGGTACGCTCGTGAATGGTGAGTGCGAGATGACTGGGGGGGTGGGAAGTGCCTCCTGCTTCTCCATGGTTGAGCGGATATAACTATAAGCGCAAGATATGCCCAATTAGCAAAGTTGTATGCAGAATAACTGAGTGTCGAAAAAATACTTTTGCCAGTGGTTCCCTTGGAAGTCATTACCCCACTGGGCCACAAGGGTTGAGTAAAACCGGTCAACGAACACCCAGAATTTCCGGGTGATATTCGGGTTGTCGCGAAGAATGCGACGCTACGTTTAAGTCAGAAAAAAAAAAGGTAAAAACTCTGCGGAGAAAAATACCAAAATTATGAGCTTGCTTCGAAGCTCGGGATCCGTCGAGAGACTGGGGAATCGTGATTTTGACAGTTCGTCCAGAGGCACACCGATATATCTTGTTAACTTCAGAAAAATTGAGTTGTGCATGTAACCTGCAACGAGGAGGTAGTAGCTCACGTATAAACGCAATTGATTTCGAACATAGGTAGCGGCAGTTTTCAATTGTTTCAACTGAACATTCTTGTAGAAGTCCTTTGAGAAATGAGAAACTGATGGCACAGCAGATGGAGACGTGAACGATCACCTTCAGAGTGAGGCCCAAGGACATATATTTAGTCGTCA
The DNA here is from genome assembly GCA_029204085.1 of Mycena sp. CBHHK59/15. Classification (NCBI taxonomy): domain Eukaryota; kingdom Fungi; phylum Basidiomycota; class Agaricomycetes; order Agaricales; family Mycenaceae; genus Mycena; species Mycena sp. CBHHK59/15. The sequence goes on from JARGXW010000009.1 coordinate 701,313, forward strand.
AGGGATTGAGAGTCAGTATCTCAGTCCACGCGCGGTCTTGGATGTGTTTCTTTAATATTTCGTCAGGTTCAAGCTAGAAATGGAGTGTCAACGTCTACATTGTCAAAAGTAGCACGGGAATGAGCCCCGCCGCGGCGGCCGTCGAACACTTACCACGTCCGAGTTGACGTCGGGTCGGTGCTCGGAGAAATATTGTGGATTTGGTGGGTAGCGTAGAGATGAGTGTCGCACCGGAGGTTTACGCATAGACCTAGTATATACTTCGGATACATCGACCTAGCCTTGGATTAAATAGGACTCGGCCATGTTCAAAACCAAGTTAACACATCTGCCGGTGGATCTTGTGAATTAGGCTCTAGCTTCAATCAACGATGGTAGAATATGAGATCAGACCGGTATTATGGCCAGGATTTTCCTTCTCGTCTTCTATGCAACGCCTCGGAGTAAATTTCTGATCCGACCAAGGGATCCGACTCGCCGATCAGATGTGCATATCGCAATCACGTGACTGTCTCGGAATATTCCAAGATCGGTATACTTATTACGTGTTTCCGCAATTCACGAATTTCCCGTTGAATCTTGTTTACCGTGGCGGAAATACATACAGTGCCTATATAGTATATTGGGACACTGATGTGTCTGTACAGCACCTGCTACTCTGGTAACAAAGACCATGACAGTAGCTGATTCCAGGTTTACAGCCAGACTCATAGCAGCCAAGGGAGCACCGGCATTCAAATCGGCAACTAAGGGCAGGTCCGGCTGTCAGGCTGGAAAAAACAATAATCAACATGCTCCTATTTTTGGGCCAAATTGGCCAGGGAGCACCTTGTTCGCAATGAAATATGATACATAACACTCATCTGACCCCATTCTGGGCTTGAAGTATATTTGGCCAAGCTTCCCTAGTCCCATCAACATCAAACCACGGCCGTGAAAATAAAAGGGATGGTTTTAGATCATTGAAATAAGTTACTAGCATCTCTATGCTCGACAGGCCTTCAGAGAAATTTTGGAGGAATCTGGCATCTTGGAGTAGTCACAATCATCCCCATAAGGCAATTGTCATGGCCACAAGGTAGGCTCAGCCATGGAGTGTCGAAAAAAAAATTGACTGTATATATATTTGAATGGTGGTGCCCCCTTGAGTCTGCCTGGAGGATACCAAAAATGTATGGCAAGTGCTTTTGCCACAAGCACACTGGTATAGTACTTCTCAGGATTGGTTAAAGGCTTGAACACAGATTTTGAAATATATTACACCAACCTGTTCTTATTCAGTAGCAACAGTCAAAAGATACAATGGGAAATGCAAGTGCATTACTTGGATTCTGTCTCCCCAGAAGATTCCCACATATTAATGTTGTGCAGAGCGTATAAAATGGTGGCTTTACACAAGAAATGATGGTGATACCAAAATTTCAAACTGGCAGTGTCCAGCCTGCTACCCAATCGATTATTCTGAGAAACCAGTCTGCCTGCCACATGTTTTATATGCTGCAAGCAGACTGGTTGGGAGTCTAGTCTCTAGCAAGGCAGAATTAGATCTACCACCTGGTGTCGTAATAAGGGCTACTACCCTGAATTAAAAGCCTACTCCTTATCCCCCTTTGAACTGACTCCTATGTCCGATACAAATGCATGAGGCAGAACTAGATCCACCACCTGGTGTCGTAAAATGTAAAACAGCAACACTACCCTGGCTACTACCCTGAAACCTACTCATTATCCCCAATAAGGTTAATGGTGGACTAAAATTTGAAGGTAGCATATTTATATTTCTGTGTGCTCTCAGGGTCATTGTCTCAAAGGCAAGGTGGATATGCAGATGTAACAAGCTGGTGGATCAATAGAGCAGCAACTGAGCATGGCCGCCCTCTGATCTGTGTCTGCCAGACTAAACTCACAAAGAGCTCCTACGTGCATTTAGCATCATGGCAGGTCACGGAAGCTTAACGTTACCACAACTTTATGAGACACAAATAAGATTGACTCAAAGATGACTCAAAGGGACAGATATCATGAGAAAAAGATCGCTAAAGTATCCCCATTTGTATAAGAAATGTGGTGATTGATGTTCTTGCTTCCATGCTTGTGAGGCATGCAAGGCATGCACCAGGGTAATGACCTCGGGTATGGTAATCACCTCACCACATTTTCTTTGCTGGATCCGCCAGCAATCCAGCTCAGAATGATGGTGTATGAGTGGTGATGTTATTCACAAACAGAAACATTAGTTTCTGATTGTGCTCTGAGTACCGAAAATGTCACAATTTGGCTTATATAATGATGCACTTTGTCATTTCTGCTTACCCTTACCCTCTTGCCGCGCGCTCATTGATGAACAACGACGTAGCCCAATGCGAGCTGGCCGACGCGCAAGCGGCGGCCGAGCGAGCGTTGGGCCTCCTGGAGGGTGACATTTTACGTATTCTCTCACCAGATTTACTCCCTATTCTGTTTGTGCCCCGCCGCTTGCCGGCCACTCACCTTCATTTAGATTAGTCTGTTGGTTACCGCACCCTTATTATGTAATCAACCCGTTTTAGGAAGGCTTGATAAGTCACGTGCTCAGGCCTTCGACGCGACTTGAACGCACTGATGGTGAATAGGACAACGAGCCACGTGTTTTTGAGGCTAATTTCAACAACAGTAACTTCATGAATGTGCCCGGACTTCTCCACGGCATAGGGCTTGCTCGAACCCTCAATAATAGGTGATTCAGGGGTGATTTTCTGGACTTTGGGCATCATGATGCTGTTTCACCTTCAGATTTCTGTGAAGATTTAGTTCATAATTATAAATGAGGAATATAAGGTTTTGAGTGAATTCTGAGAGAATACGAGGCCGAACGCGCATCCAACGCATTCCAAACGCGTCGAATAAATGAGTTGTTTGTGCATGCATCTCCCATCATTACATAATAAGGGACTGTCAAGAGAGACTATATTTAGATCTGAGAAGCTCAGCCATAAATTGGCCATGAACATCATTTAAATCTTTTGCCAGCATGAAGAATGGAAGTTGAATAGGGACGGTCAGAGTAGACGATTCTGGTACGATTCACCATGCGATTCAGAAGTGATTAGAGTGTATTAGCTCTCAAAAAATCTGAAATTTATCGGGTTCTTATTGGCTGGGCCAGCCAATCAGAGCGCACCAAATCTCAATTTTTTTGACTGCCAATACACTCCACAGTCGTTTGCATGTCAAACTGCAATCAATTTCTGTGAAAAATAGCTGATGTGTGACCGACCGTCACCTCGGCCAACGCCGTTGCTGTCCAGCTTACGCCAAATCTCCGTCTATCAACGATTTACTTTACCCACTCATCTGCTTGAGTCTTGAGGACATTGTTTCGATATTTTATCGGCCGGCCGTCTATCTGGTACCACTTGGAACGCGTACTTTCGGCAACTCGCGGTCACACATCAACAAGAACAAACATATTTCTCGCAAAAATTGATTGCAGTTTGACATGCAAACGACTGTAATGGAAGAGCAAAGAATATATTAAACTTTGGCCCTCTAAAATTTGGGTCTGCCGGCATGAGGCCGTGGAATTGCTGCCACAAACCAACGAGTCCAAGAGGCTGGAGTAACCAAGGTCTGACATTACCTCTCAATCAGATAGCTTGCACAGAGCATTGCATTGTTCAAGGGCGTGATACAAAGAAAAAATGAGAGTAGGTACATTGTACTAGTAGAAGGAGCCGCTAACTCAGAGAACAGAATGGCTCTCAATCCCATAAACGCGTACTCCCCTCCGCATGGCCCCCCACTTACCCTCAACGCGGTTGCAGCCCCACACCTTCAGCTCCGTCAACGCCCGGCAACCCTCTAGCACGCGCTTGACAACAAAGTCGTCAACACAACGGCACCAGCCCACATCGAGCTTCTGCAGGAGCCGCGCCGCGGCGAGCCCGTTGAGCGCCGCCTCCTCGGTGCCTTTCCACCCGTTGATGTTCAGCTCCACCAGCGTCGCGCCGGAGTGCGAGAGCACCGCATCAAGCGCGGCCGTCCCGAGCTCGGGGTCGCGCGAGAGGTCGAGGCGCGCGAGCCCGCCGTTGCCCGCGAAGGCCCCAAAGAACGCGGCGACGCCCGCGTCGGTGAGCTCGGGGAGGTGCGTGAGGGCGAGCGTGCTAAGGACGCGCACGTGCGGGTCGATGCCGTGCGCGAGGACGTCGTCGGTGAGCGCGATGTGGCCGGAGAGGTCGAGGTGCGTGAGGGTGGCGCCGACGGCGCCGAGCAGGGCGACGACGGCGTCGTCGGTGCACGACTCAGACGGCTCGGCGATGTCGAGGTAAGTGAGCTCCGAGAACTCGGCGATGGGGCCGAGGAACGCGTCGCTGAGCTTGCCGACTTCGCGCAGGCCCAGACGGCAGAGCGTCGCCTTTGAGCTGGTGATGAGGGCGTCGAGACACTCGAGGGAGAAACGCGGGCTCTGGGTGATGAGGAATGCTTCCATGTTCGGGTGGGACTGGAAGAATGCGATCCATGCTGGTTCACGGACGAGGAAAGGACCAAGGAGCTCCAGCGAAGTGAGGTTCGGGAAGGAGTTCGTCCACGATGACATGACAGTGTCGTTGAGTGGACCACAGAAATCTAGTCGGAGACTCGTCAGGTTGGGATTGAGATGGCCAAGTGTCGTGAATGCGTCTGGGGAGAGATCTGGTGGATGATAATGAGCGACCGCATATAGAATAAGATTTCAAAGGACTCACTGGTGGCGTCATAGAACACTAGCTTCTTGTTCTCAGCCCCGTAGAAAAGAGGCGCGTTTTCGGACGTCCTACGAAAGTTGAAAATTAATGTCGAAGACAAATCACATAATTGACACGCACAAGCTTCGGCTTTTCGAGAGGGCCTTCGATACGGCTTCCATGTTTATGGCGCCTATATCCCCGAACTCCTCGACATCGTCAATGTGGCGGGCGATGACCTATACTACTGTTAGAGGCGTGGTGAAAGCGAACACAAAACGGCACGGACATCAATACAGATTGACACTAGTGTCGGGAAACTGCGTTCCTCGAAGTTGACGATAGTGCGTTTATCGGCAGGGGTTTTACGCTTCCGCGGGGCTGCGGGCTTCTTGAATGGGTCGGTCCCCGACGCCTTCGCGCAAGGGTGGCAGAGGAAGCCTGTACCGGCGCTCGCGGCCATTGTGTATTTAGTCTATCATATTGTTGGTGAACATAGACAATAGCTTCAAGTGAGGGGTACAATACCACAGTGAATTGCTTCTTGCAGGTTGCACAGTCGGCGAAACTGCCCACAGTAGGCTTTGGTGTCTTGGAGTTGGACCACGCAGCCCTGGACAAGGCGGTATACGTGTCCTCGTCCTCATCCTCGTAGTCTGCATCTTCAACCTTCTTCTTCTTGGCTTTAGCTTTGAGCTTCGCTTCAGCCGCCTTCGAGAGCTTTTGTTTTTTAGGAGGCGATTCAGGCTCGTCTAAGTTGTCCGACGCGTATCCTTCCTGTACAGAGCATGAGAGACGAGTCAGGAACCAAAAGTGAAGTCATTACATCCACGTTGGAGTTGTTTCGCCTCGGCGAAGGCGCGGGGTTACTGGGGCCGGCGACTGGCTGGTTTTGTTCTTGCGTTGCGACGCGACGGGCTATCGTCGTGGCAGTGATTCCGGCCGACTAGTAGACCTCAGAAAAAACATAGACTTGAAGGATAAAAAGACCTACGCGTAGAAATTCCGTGAGCGCGGAGGTGGGCCCGCGCACATTGTTGCTCATGGTGGGACTTGATGACAAGAAAGCGCGTTATGTCACAACGTGACCTCACACAACTTTGAGACCCGATTTGGTAATTGTTACTAGTGGTCCAGATATTTGCCTAAGGTCAAGTGAATGGTATAAAAGACACCCTAGGAGGATAAAGAAGAGATCTACGGGACCAAAACTTCGAAAATCTCATTTATGTTTTTTTGAGAGGATTTCGCACTTTCGGCTCGGACCGACCGGACCGGACCATCCGGTGGCTGTCTCTGGTATAAATTATCTCTCCCGCATTTTGTACCTGAAAACACCATTTCCAGCACCTTGCAGGTCGTAAACACCAATCACAAGGATGGATTCGCTCTAAATCAGTGTATTCAGGGACCAAAAATTTCCGCATTTCGCGTTTTTGACAGTTAACCCCGATTTTTTTCCAAATGAAAACCCTACAAAACACCCCGTGTTCCTTCTAAATTTAAAAGATTGGAGGGATACGGTGAAAATTGGGGGTTGACATGAAGTTTTGGCCGCCACCATACCGACTTCAGGAAAACCGTAGCTGAGCCATAGTTACCATAGTGCCATAGCGAGTTCCTGTTGTAAGCCTGGGGAGTAAAATCTTGTTACATAATGAAGGTGAGTGGCCGGCAAGCGGCGGGGCACAAACAGAATAGGGAGTAAAGTTTTGAGTTCAAGTTGCTTATTTCTGCTAAGAAATAAAATATGGAAGGGGAGGCCCAACGCTCGCTCGGCCGACGCTTGCGCGTCGGCCAGCTCGCATTGGGATGAGCACGAGGCAAGAGGGTAAGCAGAAATGACAAAAGTGCATCATTATATAAGCCGAATCCGCGACATTTTTGGTCTACCAGGCCACCGGCAACCGGGGTTCCAAAATCGTGTGCTTACCTAAGCAGATCAAAGCCGAATGGGCGGTAAATGTCTTTCATCCAGCGCTCCCGTCGCATTCTTCCCGTCCTCTGGTTGTTATCTACTCTCAATACATGTATTATCTATATCTGAAACCATGCTAGCTTCCATACCACTCTTCTTCACTGTCAAACACCTCGTCATCAATATCCATTGAGCTTGATTGACATTGACTGCCAGTGCTCGGGCATGGCTTCCTCGACCACGCTACTAGGACCAGCGGCGATGCATTCCAGGATCTCGGCACGCTTGGAAATGGCTTCTTTGAGGTATGTGTACTGATTATCTCGGTTCCCGCGTCCGTTTGCACCCATTTTGGCCTTGGGTGCGCAGGTTTCTTGAGAAGTCGAGAGCTGGTATGTTGTTTTTGAGCCGCGGTCCGCCTTTTACGCGTTCCTTTGTATCGTAGGGGTGAAGAGATGTAGACCATGGCCCCCCACAGGCTTGACACGTCGAATACGCGTGGAGGGGCGCAGGGTCAGCGTGGCACGTTTGTTTGTTCGTGTTTTCAAACACATTATTAGGCTGATGGAAGTCATCCCAGCACGTGCCGTCAGGGACCCAATATAGACTGAAATTGTGCCAAAAGGGTGGTTTTTGCGCATTTTACATGTATTCTTGGTAAAAGATCTGGAAAATTCCGTTGAAAAGTGCCTCAATCAAGCAACAGGAAGGGTCGATTTCAAGCCATGTGGGGGGAATAAATGATGTGTCACCAAGAATACATGTAAAATCTAATTCTAAGCATTTTTACCCATAAAACCATGCGTGAAAGTGCCTCGTTGAGCCTGCACTAATCCTTGCCATCGGATGCAGCCAAATGGCAGAGCTTCCCAATTCGGACACGCACGGTGATGCGATCAAATTGCTGTCCTGTTGCCGGTGGCCTAGAGCAACAAGAATGAGCACATGATTAAAAGATTATATAAGCCAAACTGTGCCATTTTCGGTACTCATAGCACAATCAGAAACTAAAGTTTCTGTTTGTGAACTAACGAATGTTCCATGGCATCTTCCTGCTCTGACTCAGTTATTTCTCGTTCAATGTTCCCAACGCACAAGCATATTATAGCAGCATGCGAGGAAGATCTGTCAGCTTGTCGGATGAACTTCTTCAAGTCGTCGTTTCGAATTCATTTGCTTGCACTAGATCTCATTAACCCTCGATGCTTCTACAGTCTTGCCTTCAATTTTCGCTGGAACAAACAGAACAGTATTAGGCTTCAAAGTGAAATTTCGAGTGATCTTTGGTACATCGCTGTACCACGTGTATTGAAAGATGAATCCACAGTTACATTTGCCGAAGACGCATTAGTGTACCGGGAACAAGATGGTGCCCTGGGAACAGCCAACTTCGTGGAAACATGCGGATTCGGCGAACAGTGGACCACCTTCAATTGCGTTCACAGCTTGGTCTTACCGGTCATCCTTGCAGCTGTGTATCTTTCGTAGAGTGTGATGCATATGGGTAGTGTGCTGATTTGTACATATGATGCAAGGTTCGACGTTGAACGTATATTGACGAATAGTATTGCACAAGAGCCTGAGATCCGACCCTCAGGCTAGTTCAAGTTTCTCTCTCCGCTTCCTTCATTCTAACCTACAATTCCCTAATGATGTATCTCGATCAGTGCAAGTGAAGAACTGGAAGCCAGAGATGCGCTGACATTCGGGTAAAGTTCTATGTCTTGAACCGTGCTTGATACTTACTGCCATCGTGACACGGGATCTTATAAGGCGGCTGGACGGGATTGAAAACATAATTCGTCCATGGATCCTGCGTCAAACCTCTAATAATCTTCTCAAGGATGTTCAATGGGAGACTCCGTTCAAGTCGTTCAAATCGCGGTGTGAACCCGAAGTTAGAGCCAGCCACAGCCTCCCGCCAGGCTCTTAGTGTCGCTTCACCCCAAGATTCGCACCCCAAGGTTCGCAACTTCATTTCTTGGTACGAGCTTCTCAAGTTGCAGGCTATAACAATCCCACACGAATTGTGTATTATATTATTGCCGATTTGTTAGCAGGATCAACACAAAGGCTCGGACGAAACAAATGCACATATGTAGGACACCAGCATATCCCTTTGGATGTCCAATCATCGGGCGGACGGATTTGGCCCCAAAACGACCCCATTGTCTCATCAAAATGCAGACGAATACGCGGGGAAAAAACCTGATGTCTTATCCAAACCGTGGACAGAAACGTCCAGTCGGCCTTGATGTTCGATCCACCTGGCGGACGAATCTACCTGAATTCAGGGTTTGAGCCTCCACAGGTGAGCATATACTGAACTCCGAGGGCCCATCAATGACCTCGCAAACATACCACAGAAAAAACATGGTTTGATACGGTAAAAGTGGCTTCTCGGGCCAGAAAGTCCGATACGTTAGGCGCACGGAACTGACCTCAAAACAGCGTACCAGATCATAGTGCGCACGCATTTAACTGCAAAACCGCTGTACGGATGGGGCAAAAATCGGGCCCATCTGATTGGGCATCCAATGGGACATTTGTACGGTTCAACTTGCATGGTTATGTCAACAGCCATGTGCGCGGTTTCTTGGTCTGAAGGTCTCACAAACTTGTTTAGTACTCTCACAGCTGAAATCTCGTCGACCAAGAATGCCCATACATCCTGATGACCCCGGCCGCAAAACCGTCTTCAAAGTCAACACAGATAAACTCCCCTACAGTCAGAACCCTGCGCCCACTGTTCGGCAAAGTGTGCACCCGGAGACCGTCCTTTGTGTCTCTGCTCTGGCTGCAAAAGTCTGCGATTTTGTGTGAGTTCTGCACTGTTCTGCCTGAAACCCTGCGTAAATCATGATGTTGATTCTGACACAATCTTCTGAACCAGTGTCGGGAGCACCAAGTGGCATTTTGGCCAGAGCACAAAACATTTTGCAAACTACAGCAGGAGTGGCGAGGGAGAAACCTAGCCATTGAGAAGGTCCACAGGCATAATAATCTCGGCTTGCCATCGTTGCAAGATCGCATGCGTTGGGTGGAAGACTGGGTAGAGTTGCATCGCCATAGCTTAGAGGAGGCCAGAGCGTGGGCGGTGCATGCCTCCGACCCTCCTATGGATTTCCGCACACACTACTTCAGATTTCGGCTCAAATATCGCCCAGAGAGCAAAGGCAACCCTTCAACCGCGTTTACCCTTGAAAGCGCCCAGGTCTGCGTGCACCCCCCTCCATCCTCGGAAAGAGCAGCGTTGGATATGGTCATGTCCATGATCGAAACCGCTGTTGCTGAAGAGCTTGCCTCGGGTGCGACTGAGTTCCTCGCGTGCATCTGTGAGTCATCGAATAATCTTCAAGTTGAAACTCATATCGTGTAGACTGGATTGATAATCAACAAGTCGGGTCGACGGTCTCGTATATCTATGACTATGAGCTGCCTGTCAATCGACCTGCCCATAAACCATGGTTCTGGTTTCCTCAATACTGTGCTGAGCGGGGTGTCGTATTCCGTCTCGTTGGCGGAGGCTACAACGACTGGGCCCCGGGGCTTGTGGCGAAAAGGGGTGTCAATTGGGTGTGGGCTGAGCAGTCCATCGAAGAGTTCGAACGCCAGGGTACTGCCCTCCCGACTGTCCAGCTCGTTTCACGTCGATCAAAAGTGGAGGTAACGCCTCCTCATATTATGTAATGCCTAATCATACAGCGCATACTCTAAATGAAGGTGAGTGGCCGGCAAGCGGCGGGGCACAAACAGAATAGGGAGTAAAGTTTTGAGTTCAAGTTGCTTATTTCTGCTAAGAAATAAAATATGGAAGGGGAGGCCCAACACTCGCTCGGCCGACGCTTGCGCGTCGGCCAGCTCGCCGTAGGGATGAACACGGGGCAAGAGGGTAAGCAGAAATGACAAAAGTGCATCATTATATAAGCTGAATCCGCGACATTTTTGGTCCACTACTAGGCTTAGTAGCGCTGTGTAAGAATCAAATTGGACTTGTGAGTAATGTGAGAATGAAAACCCCCTCTTGTTATTTAACAATGCCATGTAAATTACAGGGTTTCTAACATGATGTCACCGTGCGAAGTGCGGATTTTTTTTGGTTTCTAACATGTAATTTACATGTAAAAATCGAAAATAACATGTTAGATATGTTAAACTACGAGAGAAAGTCGTTGAAATCCCAGTCCTCCAGACGACCTGCCAGGGTGTTGTCCACCGTGGCCGCCGACACCTTTGTGGCCTGAGAATCCTTCGCTGGCTGCATCAACTCAGCCAAGGCGCTGTCCAACTTGATGTACTCTGTGATCGCGAAGACCGTACTAGAACAGGTGACCGCCGGCCCAAAATCAAGACAATCTGACTCGGCAAGGTCGTAAGGGTCGGGGTGGTTGAATAAGAGCTCTTTGAGAGTGTCCTTGTCCACCGTTGACAGAGAAATGTTCTCCTCTTCCTTGTCCATAGACTCAATCAAGAATGGGAGCGAAAATTTTCAAAGCCAGAGTCACATCGGCGTCACAGCGTTTCGGCGATATTGGTGCAAGATGCAAAACACCCAAATTCAAGGTTCTTGCGAGTCGGCTTGGCACCATTTTATTTACTGCTGCAGTGGGTGGCCAGGGCTCACCCTTGCAGGGTTTCTCACATATTAATTACATGCCTCTGGGACCCTCGGATGTGAGAAATGTAATTTACATGTTAATAACAGTGTTAGAAAAGTCACGTTATTTAACACGAAGTTGCTTACACAGCGCTAAGGCTTAGTCTTATTATTAATGAGAAGTCGAGAGCTGGTATGTTGTTTTTGAGCCGCGGTCCGCCTTTTACGTGTTCCTTTGTATCGTAGGGATGCAGAGATGTAGACCATGGCCCCCCACGGGCTTGACGCGTCGAATACGCGTGGAGGGGCGCAGGGGAGAGCGGGAAGTCAGCGTGGCGCGTTTGTTTGTTCGTGTTTTCAAACACATTATTAGGCTGATGGAAGTCATCCCAGCACGCGCCGTCAGGGACCCAATATAGACTGAAATTGTGCCAAAAGGGTGGTTTTTGCGCATTCTACATGTATTCTTGGTAAAAGATCTGGAAAATTCAGTTGAAAAGTGCCTCAATCAAGCAACAGGAAGGGTCGATTTCAAGCCATGTGGGGGGAATAAATGATGTGTCACCAAGAATACATGTAAAATCTAATTCTAAGCATTTTTCACCCATAAAACCATGCGTGAAAGTGCCTCGTTGAGCCTGCACTAATCCTTGCCATCGGATGCAGCCAAATGGCAGAGCTTCCCAATTCGGACACGCACGGTGATGCGATCAAATTGCTGTCCCGTTGCCGGTGGCCTAGAGCAACAAGAATGAGCACATGATTACAAGATTATATAAGCCAAACTGTGCCATTTTCGGTACTCATAGCACAATCAGAAACTAAAGTTTCTGTTTGTGAATCTCGGGGTTTCAATTGCATCCTTCGCAAGTCTGGTTGACGTACGACATGTTTTTTTCATTATTTCTAGATGCATACTCACTCTTATTAGCAGCGGCGAGACTACCTTTGAGCCACGGATGAGCGCTGAGCGCCTGTCATGCAAATGCACGAACCATTTCAAAGGCAAAAGGCGTCACACACCTTTCAGTGGATCCTGGCAGAGTCTCTCACAAGGCCTCACAACACTTGCAGTCTTGTACGGAGGTTTTATTGTATATTTTCCTTTCTTGGCTAGACAACCATCAATATTAATCATGCATCAATGCATCAATCTTGATGCCAACCATGTGGGCAAATTTCAAGGCATAAGTACACCAGTGGACCGATAACTTGCTCCGTGCTGCTGTGAGGATCCTCCTGCAGTCGCCTTTGCACTGGAGGCGTCCGATGAGTCGTGTCGAGCCACCGTTCCCTGTCCTACATGCAGTGTCAAAAATGACTGGAACCTGGTGATCGCTTGGACTCTGGAGTTACCCATCAAAATCACTGGGACACAAGTCGTCAACCGCTAATCATGAATCTGCTAAATACGCGAGAAACGGCCTCGACTGGCAGGATTGCATCCCACCATCGCGCACAGTATGTACTGCTGGGTGGTATTCCTGGCGCTTTTCTTCCCTATCGGCTCGCTGGCGGCCTTCATTGTGGACACTCCGTATGTCTGCTCCGACGGGCCTCGAAAATTTGTCGCTGATCCGTTCGGGCTCATAGCACCAAGTCGGCGTTGACATGTGAGCCGCTTCTTCTTCAATGGCAAGGGGGGATAGGTGAGTTTGGGTCTGGGGTCAGTGGTCGAAGGAGCTAACGTATCAGTCAATTGCAGCGCCGTGGACTTTGGTAAGTTCTCAACTAAGTAATTCAGTCCGATCCGCTGATCCCTTCTTTTTCAGAGGTTCGCATTTGGCACTTCTGACTGGATGCCCACGTCCTCAAGCTCTTTTCTCAAGTGTACTCCAGGCCAGCAACTCTCAGGTCCTTGAAAATCTGGGAACTCTAAAAGTCACCTCATTCGCTTGGAATGTTGATCTTGCGGCCGGTTTGTGCTTTGCCCGAGGCCGACGCGTTCACTGATCGTTTTTTAGGTACATCCGTCGTCATTCAGCTCACAGATTCGACTGGACAGACCGCGACCTCCAACCCAATGACCGTTCAGCTAGGAAGTGCGTGTAATCCATCCCTTACAAACACATTCGTTTTTTGAATAATGTCCGGGTGTAGACACGGACTGTACATTAAGTACTGTGGCAACGAGGCAGACGTCGACGTCGACAACTTCGACTCAGGCAACAGTAGCGACGACGTCCACTCCCACATTGACTCTTCCGACGTCTACTCCGTACGCGTGCACCTGACTCCATCCGAACCTACCCATAACGATTATCGATTTCCAGGGTTATCACCTTTTCTGCTAGTATTACTACGACACGTTCCACGACCGTGAGCGTAACGACACCAACGCGACCGAGTGCGACGAGCCAAAGGTACGTCGTGACTCGTCGTAGATCACATAAGTTTGAGAATCCATCGTGCCCTCCAGCCAGACGTCCACGACTATTGCCTCGTCAAGCTCCAATGGCTCCCCGTCTAGCACTCCCCCAGTCTTGATATCCCAAGGTGATGCCTCAGGTACGCTTTACTCCTATTCCTATGTCCCAGTTGTGGCTCACCTGGTTCATACAGCAACTGCCAGCGGTTCCCAGTAAATCTCTCACTCTTCTGCCACCTGATCTAACGCTCATTTCTCGCCTATCGCAGAACGGGAAGTGGTGTATATTCCACCGTGGCGCCAGAGACCCATGCCCCAGGGACCCCAGCGTCAGTCGGAGTCGCCCTCGGCATACTGATCCCAGGCCTGATGCTGCTGCTATTCTTCGGTATTTTCCTCCTCCGGCGGCATCGAATGTCCTCCACAGCGGGTATCGAGGGGCTCGAATATGCAGGTGCGTCTGTCCGTGTGTTGTACTTAACGTCCCAAATCACCAACGCTTTTCTCCAGGGACCCAAGATGCCCCCGCCTGGTTTATGCGGCCCTCATATCACCCCGCCGTCACCAGCGGCGCGCCACCAAGCCGCGTGTCATACGGGCTCCAGAGCTCCGGCTCGTACCGCACCTCGCTGACGGCCACCCGTGGCCAGCCTTCGATCTCGGTCACCGTCCCCTCGACCGACTCCGTCTCCTCGCTCGCGCCGTTCGAGCCGTCCCCCATGCTGACTCTTCCGACCGAGTCTGGATCGGCATATTCAGTCCCTTCCACAGCGCGTTGGAGCCAGCCGTCGTCGGCGAGTGGTGACCAGCGGATGATGGACTTTCGGTTCCCGGGATATGGAGCGGTCACCACCCCCAGGGTATGATTGATGATTACTTATGCTGCCGTGTATGTAGATGCTACATACTGTTGCTGGGCTATTGCAGCGATTGGTGGTCGCTAGTTGTACGATAATAAGTTATAACTAATTAGATACGATTGCTGCCCCGAAGCTTGAGGAAGACACGTCCGCCTTACGCTAAGACAAACATACGATGGAACACGGTTCACGAAACAACCTTGAGACGAGTCGTCGGGTCTGTTCATAACCACCAAAATTCAAGAAATGTAGAAAAAATACAAGCACGACGAATTTCGAATGGGTATAAGCAGCAAGAAACATTCAAATCATGAATCGTGGTTAAGCTTGCTCCACGCCTGCATCTTCTCGACCTCATCCCTACTCCACCGCGCGAACGTGTCGTGGTCAAAGTTCGGGTTGTTGACGTTCGTCCGTGCCTCAACGTCGCGTCTGTGTACTCCAAAGCACTCACCCTCGATGTTCGTGGGCACCCGAGGACCGACGTTGCGGGTGCCGGGATAGGTAGCATCTGCAGATTCGCCCCCGACGTCAATCGCTGGCTTGTTCGACCGCAGCATCACGACCTTTGCTCGTCCGGCGTCGCGTTCGTCCTCGCAAGTCTTCTTGAACGAGCCGGAGGAGGGGGGACGACCAGCCCGGGTCCGAACCTTTTGTCTTTGGTCCCAGGTTCTGGGGCCGCCGCGGCCGCGGGCGGGGGGCTTGCGGGACTCGGATGTGCAGCGGGTGCCTCTTGCGCAGGCGCAGGCGCGGGGTTGGGGCTCGGCGGCGGGGCGTTGGCGTGGTAGTCGGCATTGTGGATCTGACGCTTGAAGGTCGTGGTATCCGAGTCAAGGCTGCGGGGCACGGGTCGCGCATTGGGGTCGCGCTCGGCGGTGTTGGTGACGGGGTAGGGCATGGACATGGGCGTCACCGGCTTCTCGGACTTAGCGGCGACGGGCGCGAATGACTCGGGATTGGTGGCCGAGGCGGGATAGGCGTAGGCGGCGGTTGCACTCCAGCTGAGGAGGACGAGGAGGGCGAGGGTGTACGAGCGCATTGTGTACGGCAAAAGAGAGGCTGGGATGTGCGAGGTTGTGGGAGTTCGAGAGAAGACGCGGTTGAACGGCTGACGGAGAAGATCCCAAAGAAATACTGTTGAGGGAGGCTGACTTGTGGCTGACACTGCCTGAGATTTTGGTGACCAAGCTTAGCAGGGCTCCGTGGGCTAAAAAAAATCGTAGAAGCTATATTTCTTGAAACATGAAGACGTTCAACTGGCAGGGATCTCAGCGAATAAGGACTCCAAGGGGGATGAAGCATGTCATTGTCACGGTTGTTATTGCCAGGCACGTGATGTGACGAGGCGTGCCACTGCTAATTGGAAAATGCCTCCTCCTACCACTATAATTTTGAAGAGTGTCTGCTGCCAGTGGTAGTATATCCCCAGTCAACCAAGAAGGAAGCCTCATAGTTGAAAATTGGAGAACTTGGAAATGGTGAATCAGTGGTATTAGTGATAGCTCCTGTCTGGCCAACTGTGCAGTGTGCGATACCACACCGAGGCGCCATGTCGCGTGAACAGTAGTTCCGAGACCTTACGCTTTGGCTGTTTGCGAGACCAGACAAATTTTCTTCAACAACGGGAAGAGGTTGCAGTCGACGGTGAAAGCATCCAAATCAGACAAGAAATGAGGCGAGAAATGGAAGTAATTACGCCATATGATATGTTCCAGATGCGAAAGGAAGTGTCCGGCTGGTTTATTCTACGGTATGGCGCTGGAAACAGAGTGCCCAGGGTTCCAAGTCTCGGAGTTGTTCCAGCCGCATGAACAGCTCCGAATTCAACGTCTGTGCATTCTTGAGAGAGGTGACAATTATCCTTCGCCCAAAGCAAAAAAGAGTGCAGGAAGGGTTTTGCAGCTGGGCTAAAAAGTTATCCGCGGCGGTAGTTTCTCTCGATAGATTCACTCGCTCATTCCTCGTTCTGCCAAACCGCGGCGGAGTTCGAATCTTGGGGAATCATAATAGGCTATGGGTACGGCTGGCATAGATCTAGGTACCCTGGACGGCAGGTTCCATGTCCAGTCGTCGGCAGGTTCCATGTCCAGTCGTCGGCAGGTGAAGGAGTTGTTTGCTCGAGCTGCGTCTTCTTTTGCGCTGCTTGCCTCAAGGCAAGAACACGTGCTATCCGCATTTAGCAATCACCACTTCCCAAAATTTTTAGAGTAACCCTCGGCGGGACTATGGTCGAGACTCACCACCACAGGCCAACGCTAAAGCAGGTACGGACCGAATTTCGCTGAGGATCAACGCAGGAATCAGGAACTCTCTGTAGCAAAACAAGGCGTTCAAGTCGAAGCACGCCACAAAATCCTCACTGAAGGAGGCAGCCAAAGGTGCGCAACGCCTGCGGCGCAGCGAACGCTAATTTGACGGCTTTTGTGAAGGACGGGTACCCCGCCAGTCCCCCAAGGCCAATGTCGGCTCCAAAATCGCTGCCCAGACGCGTTTGAACCGGCGGAACAATGCAAAGCAGGTGCAGACACTAAAACGCAACGCACTCGTCTCGGCGACACGCCTGTTCAACGGGGTCGACGGCGCCCCGCGGATAGTCGCAGTTATTCCACTCACAGAGGACATCAGCACGCGGGATGCGGTGTCTGCGCTCGCCGAATCTCTGGATGTCCCCGCCGACAACTGCCCCGAGCACGGGCTGTGGAAGATGCGGTGCGTATCCTCGAATTACAGGCTACTACGGGTACTAGAACTATTCCAGTGCTGACCGCTTCAAAACCTCGCTGCAGTTCCTGAGCGTGCCGCACAGACGCCTGTACGCCGCGCTCGACGTCTGCAAGACGGCGGACTACGTCGTCTTCGTGCTCTCCTCCACCGTCGAGGTCGACCCCTGGGGCGACACGCTCCTCCGCACGCTGCAGGCGCAGGGCTTGCCCGAGGTCGTCACGGTCCTCGCGCCGAACGCCGCGCTCGACGCCAAGGCGCGGGCGGGCGTGCTCAAGTCGCTGCTGTCGTTTATCCAGTACTTCGTGCCCAGCCAGGCGCGCGTGTTCGACTTGCACGCGAGCGCGGATCGGCTGAACGCGCTGCGTGCGCTCGCGGAGGGCAAGCCCACGGACGTGCGGTGGCGCGACGGGCGCGCGTGGCTGCTCGGTGAGGCGTGCGAGTGGGAGGATGGGACGCTCAAAGTCACGGGCGTCGCGCGTGGTGCGCCGCTGTCCGCGAACCGCCTCGTGCACCTGCCCAATTATGGGGACTTTCAGATATCCAAGGTCTGTTTCACTTGCTCATACACAAAAATTAGCTAACGGTCGTAGATTATGAGCGCGCCAATGCCGAGGGTGGGGAAGATGGACGTGGAGCCTGTGGCCCTCTGCGAGCCGGACGAGTCGTCTGCGGACTCGTTGGTGTCGAGCAACGACCCGGACGACATGGCCAACGAGCAGACGTGGCCGACGGAGGAGGAGATGAAAGGCGCCGGAGGGACTGCGCAGTCGACGCTGCCCGACGCGAAGCAGGGCACGACGCCGAAGGTTGTCCGCCGGATACCGAAAGGCATGAGCGAGTACCAGGCGGCGTGGATCGTCGACGAAGACGAGGAGGACGCCGATGGCGGCGATGGCGACAACGCAGGCAGCGAAGTCGATATGGCGGACGCCGCGGAGGAGGAGGAGGAGATGCAGGACATGCCTGTGGAGGAGGATCACGAGATGGAGACTGACAGCCGCAGAAGTGTGGCGTTCCAGGACCTCGATGTCGAGGAAGAAGCGAAACAGTCTGCGCCCCACCTTCCTCAGCGCAAACGACCACTGACGTGTCCGCAGGCTGGAGTCGTGGCGAAACCGCAAGCGGGAAGAGGAGGATGACCTCACTTTCCCGGACGAGATAGACACGCCCAAAGATATCCCCGCGCAGACACGCTTCCAGCGCTTCCGCGGGATGCGCTCGTTTCGCACGAGCCCCTGGGACCCGTACGAGAACCTGCCGCGCGACTACGCGCGGATCTTCCAGTTCGAGGACTTCAAGCGCACCGAGCGCGGGGTGCGCCGGCGCGCGGACGAGGAGCCCGGCATCGTCGAGGTGACGTGTTATCTCTTTCCCCGACGCGCACGTTTTAACACATTCCGGCACTTCTCCTAGCCTGGGACCCGGGTGACGATCTACCTGCGCGGCGTGCCGCAAGAAGCGGCAGGCGCCACGCCCGTGGTTTTGTTTGCACTTCTGCAGCACGAGCATAAAGTGTCCGTCCTGAACTTCACTGTACAGCGAAACACCGAATACGACGGATCGGTCCGATCGAAGGTAAGTATCGCTGTGCGCCGGGGCCACGTCTCAATGATGGATGTGTAGGACCCGCTCATCCTGTGCGTCGGCCCGCGGCGCCTGCGCGTGAACCCGGTGTACAGCCAGCACACGCGCGGTGGTGGCAAGGGCGCGAACAACGTGCACAAGTTCGAGCGCTTCCTGCGCCATGGCGTCACGAGCATCGCGACGACGTACGGGCCCGTCGTGTTCGGCAAGCAGCCGTGCGTCTGGCTGCGCGAGACATCAGACCCCCAAGGTAATCGGCCAGCACTGGCTACATCGGGCGTCGAGATCTGACCACTTGCTCTTTGTTTTCTATTTTGTTCCCGGCGCTTCTCGCAGCTCCACAGCTCGTGGCCACGGGCACCTTCCTGAACCCGGACACGACGCGCGTCGTCGCGAAACGCGTCGTGCTGACGGGGCACCCGTTCAAGGTGCACAAGAAGACCGCGACGGTGCGGTACATGTTCTTCAACTCGGGTGCGTGCGCGCCTGCACGATCCTATTTTATTTTCCGGTGCAAGTGCAAGTGCTGACTGGCGTGCGCCACAGACGACGTGCACTACTTCAAGCCGATCCAGCTGCACACGAAGCACGGCCGCACTGGGCACATCCGCGAGTCGCTGGGCACGCACGGCTACCTCAAGGCGCACTTCGACGGGCCCATCAACCAAATGGACACGGTGTGCATGTCGCTCTACAAGCGCGTCTTCCCGAAGTGGGCGCAGCTCTGGACGGAGGAACGCGGCGCGGCGGGCGTAGGCAAAGCAGATTCAGACGCCATGGCCATGGAAGAGTAATTATTTCAATAAACGCCTTAGACCTTGGTCGTCCCCCGCCCGCATCCATCTGCATGCTTGGTGACATTATCACGTTAAGCGCTGTGTGTTCCCAGGCTCCACCCCGCTCCACTGCTGTCAGAGTGGAGTCGGCTGCGTTCACGAACCTATGCTACTAATACTCGCTTCTACAGATCGTCGCGCGCTCTGGAAACTGCCTTGTTGGCCGTGGTAGCTAGAGGCAGTGGAGCGCGGCGTTCTTCTCGCTGTCCACGCCCGAAGACGAAGTAAGATTCAACGAACGCTTCGCTCACTCTTGGGACGATCTTTCTTAATCAGTGACTGAGTAAATTATGCTGGAAGAGCCAACACCGCTGCGTCTGTGCTGCGTTACCCTTGCGTGATCCCAACTTTACGACAGATCTCGGCTGCCGCAGCACAGTCCCGTCCTTCCTGTCGAAGAGGAGTTACGGTACTTAAGAATTGCGCTTCCTCTCCATTTCATTTGGGAGTATCCTAGCCTACAAACATATATGGTCCCCGCCCCACACCTTCGATGTAGAAGTTCCAATTCACACTTGCTTGAATGATGGATGCAATTGCACGGCAAAAAAGGGATATATATGTAAAAAAAGCGAGGTATCAGAGACGATAGGCTACAGATGCTGTACACAGAAACTGGGGTGGGAAGACAGTTCTACAAGCGGCAAGAGATTAAGCAGGGCGACGTGAGGGTCCCACAGGCCGCGCGGGAGGTCGTAGCACAGGTCATGACACTGGAGACGACGCAGCGGTAAACAAAAGCGGCTGCCCGGGCTCCTCGACTCACCGAAGACGAGAGGCGACGGTACGGGCTTTTTCGTGGGCAGCTGCTGCTGGCCTGATCCCGACACCGTCAGGCACAGATCGGCGGCGTAGATCAGCCCCACTAACCTTTGCGGCCAGCGAGCGAGCCGTCACGCGCGGCGTGCACCGCGGGAAGCTTCGCGGCAGCCGCCTGGTGGCTGTCGAGTGTCTTGCGCGCGGCAGCAAATTGACGCATGGTGTACTCTGCGAGCTCGCGCGAGTAGCGTTCTCTCTCTTCAGCGGTGAGGGCCATGGTGGGGGTGGGACAAAAAAGAGAATGGGGTGAGGGGCAGAGGGCAGGGCGCGGGGGGTGAGCGGGTTATCGAGGAAGATGTTCTGAGAGGAAAAGCGGTGAAAAAGGAGGAGTTTCCGGGGATTTATAGAATGTGGTGTGTTGTGCAGTGTATGGGTTTGCGTTCAAATAGGGAACGTTTGGTCAGAGTCGCAGGCTGTGTTACGTCATCGTCGAAAGAGGTTTGTGGTCCATGACAAAAGCGGGCGGATGATGCTAGAAGCCCAAGTCCACACTTCCTCGAGCATTCCATCAAGACCCCCACGCTCGTCCCACGACGGCTCCCGTTCAGGTTTCTCCACCGCGATCCACCGTAGTACGTCTTTCACAGTAACCAGCCCCGCAAGCACGCCATGGTCTTCCACTAATATCACACGCGGACTGCGCTCCGTGTCGTCACGATCGCGTTCATATAGGAATAACAGAGGACGCACCCCATTCTTTTGAATAGCTGCATCACAATTTCCAGCGGCAGCTGCGGCGACACCGTCAGCGGAGTCTGCCCCGTTCAAGATAAGAAACAACACAATAAACGTGGGATGAACACCATACCTGGTTCACCCACGGCCAGAATTTAACCTGTTGACCCGATGCGGTCGTCTCGAAGACCGTCTCGGAAAAGTCCTCCTCGATCCCGACGGACAGCGCACCGCCCAGATCGAAGTCCTCGAGATCCCCGTCGCCCCCGTCGGCCTTGAACAGGCACGGAGTGTCGGCGAATATTTCCTGCCTCTTCCGCGATCGTTCTGTAAGCTTCGTCAGCATGCCAATTTCCGTCAACGTCGGCGAAGCCGGGGGCCGCGCGCGTCGCGTACCTAGCACATAGAGCAGCTCCGTGCGGCCGATGTACCCGCCGAGCATGCGTGTGCCGTCGGATGACACCAGCGGAAAGCCCTTGAATTCCGTCGCGGCAAGCGTCGCCTCTAAACCCGCGTCAACGGCGCTGCAGAACCTCTTCCAAGAGCGCTGACTCACCCACGTCCTTGACGCGCATCCCCGATTCGCTGAGCGTGTACAGATCCTTCCGCATCACCGCAGACACTGCGGGGCCTTCGTAAACAGCGCACCCCCAGATCACTATGTAGACTCACCCGATACGTTGAATGCATGATCCTCCTTCTCCAGGAACGGAAAGCCGTTGAACCGTATCATCTCGTCCGCGATCCCATTCGTGCCTAGGAAGTCTCCCACAGCCTTGGTGACTAGAAGAACGATCTGCGTGCGAAGGTTATTATAATTGTGGCGTGTAAAGTGGAGGCATCGAAGCACCATCGTAGGCAGGATGTACGTTAGGGCCCCCGTTAGTTCAAACATAATAACGACAACTGTAACAGTTATACGCATTACTCCACTGAATGAATCGCATCCTCAGAAGAGATGGCGCAGAAGACACGCTACACGTACCTTAGGGCAGCGGCAGCGCCAAGGAAAGCATACGTCCCCGGCGTGATGCACGGCGCGTCCGGTACGCAAACCGCAAATATTCCAGACGTGGGGTATGCCCTGTTCGCGAGCGTTTGAGTTAAGCGCGTTACAAGTGGAAGACGACGACTGACCGATACATCGCTTTGACCATGATGCCCACCATCCGACCAAACGTCGCGCCGATCGCCATCGACGGCACGAAGATCCCCGCGGGCACCTTGCACCCATACGAAATCACGACGAGCCCGATGCGGATGACCGTCGCCAGCAGCAGCGAGTTCGCGAGGCGCCACTGCAGCGACGTCCTAGATGATGAAAGGAGACGAAGCGCGCATTGAGCGGGGCCGAACAACGGGCATTCACAGCAGGGCGCGGGGTACGCACTGGCACACGTTGTTCACATTCCCGCCGTTGTCGCACTCGCGGAAGAGGATCGACATACTCTCCGTCATGTCGATGCGCAGGAACTGGTTCCCGTACCCGATCATGGCAGTCAGCGTCGCAAGTATGACCGCCTCCGCCACGCCGTACTCCGCCAGGTGCTTCCGCCGGAACGCCGCAACCTGGAGGTTGAACTTGACGACGAAGGCGCCGTAGAGCCCCTGCGATGCTTGCATTAAAAGAGAGCTGGTGGTGCAAGAGGAGACATACACCAAAGACCCCGAGAATCACGAAAAAGAGAATCTCGAAATAGTGCCAGTCGCGATCGTACGTGACTTGGAACAGCACGAGCTTTCCTGTGCGGAAAGGGTTCATAGCCTGCACATATGAGAATCCATTGACAAGGCAAGAAAGACGACACGCACAGACAGCGTCACCGTAGCCATTAGTGCACAAAAAAAACTCCTCCACATCGTTTTGATGCTAAAAGTGTGGCTCATTTCCTTGTCCAGTATGAATATATGCAGAATCCAATTTGGCGTAGGCGACTCGCCTCTATGGAAAACAACACACCGCCAATCGGCGCACCGAACGCGACAGCCACTCCCGCTGCACTAGCTGCTGTGACAATCTCCCGCATTCTACCTGGTAAAAGAGGTTGGGACGTATATCACATGGTCGAGCCCAACGTACCCTGGCTGCGCTGGAACTTCCCAAACATGCCCGCGACGAGCGAGCCGATGCAGCACGCCACATGCACTGACGGTCCCTCTTTCCCGACCGAAAGCCCGGACGCTATTACTAGAGGCTGCACAGAATAAGCAGCAACGAACGCAAGGGCACAGCGGCACGTAGGCACTCACTAGAGTAATGCTTTTTATAAAAAACGTCGCGAATCCCAAAAAGCCCTGCATCACAAACCCCGCCAATATACACTTGATCTCTGAGATGCCCGAGCCCGCGGCGTATTTTGCCAACGACTTGACCAGATGGGCGGCCACGAACGAAAACATTGCCTGCATACACACCAGTTGAACACGGCCATGGCAGAGCGGCGGTAAGGTAGGACGCGCACCGCAAATATTACATAGATAAACCACCGCGCAACGCTGACGGTGCTCCACGGGTGCCACGAGTCGCAACCGTCCGTGCCGTCGTCGTCGATCTCCCAGCAACAGAACTGCTGGTTCAGCCACCACCCGTCGTGGCAGTAGCCCATCTTGATGTCCGAGAGCCATTCCGTGAGGATGGATATTATCGCGGCGTTGAGCCCGATGCACACACCTGCGGGCGCGTGCGGGTTAGCGGATGTTCGACGGATGCGACGGGCGGAGTGGACGCACCGACGAGGCTGACGACGAACCACGTCTGGCCGGTGTCGAGCGCCTTGCGCAGCTGTGTCCAGAGCCACGAGACGGTCACCTCGCCGCGCGGGCCGCGGTGCGACGCGTAAAGCGTGCGCGCATTGCGTATCCGGCGGTTCCGCTCGAGGATTGAGTCCTGGATCCAGTCTGCAGCGGCGAGGGGAAAAAAAGTTCACCACCAGTCAACAGGGAATTTGGGTAAACCAAACCTATGGTGCTGAAATCCTCATAGCGGCTGTAGGACGCTCAGTCAATTATCGCCAACCACAGGCAGCACCAGCAAAATACGGACCGAATCTGCTCCAGTTCATCGTCGTCGAGCGCGTCGTCGTGCATCTGCCTTCTACGCCGTCTGCCGTGTTCATGGGTCATGCGCAAGGGATATTATTATCTCGACGTGTGACCAGCCAGTGATGCCCTCAACTCAATTTGAACATAGCAGGACAAGAAAAAATGTTGAATAATAAAGCAGTATATGCGTAGGCAGAGACAGTAAAGGACAGGAAGTAGCTAAGGGTATAGATCCACATTCACATCCACAGAAGAGTTCTGAAACGATAGTTCCGCATCCTTTAGATAGCAGAGAAACCGAGATCCAAAACGATTAGTACGACCCGTCGTTTCCACTTGCAAGGCCCTGGGCAGCCAATCGGCTCTCCAAGTTCCTGGTAACGACCCGTCAGAAAAGATGAGCAACGAGGGTGATGATAAAGCTTACCTGAGAGACTCCTCCTTGGCAAGCAGCTCTTGCCTCTTTTCGTTGATCTCGCGCTGGACCTTGAGCTCGATCTCGCGAAGCTGCAACACGCGTAAGGGAAAGACAAAAGGCATGCGAACGTAGACAAACCTTCTCCTCGTCGCGACGCAGCTGCTCTTCCTTGAGACGGACGCTCTGGTTAGCAAGTTCCTCGGGGAGGATGGTGGAGTCCCTGTGGCCCCGGTTAGTTGCGCAACAGTACCTAGGAGCAGGACGTACCGGATATCCGAGTGCACGCTCCTCGACAGCTTCTCCGTACGGTAGGTCTCGTACAGGACATCCTCCGTCAACATCTTGAGGTCCGCAAGGTGGGAGCTCAGGATGGCGCTGCGCAGGCGACCGAAGTCCGAGTGCTCGGGGTTGTCCACCTCAGCGACACCCCACGGGTAGATGCGGGCCCGGACGGGCTCCCCGTCGATGTCGATCTCCTCCTCGGAGCCAATGACTGCGAAGGGCAGCAGAGCCTGTCAACAGACAGTGAGATTTTTCGGTACACCTGGGTAACGAGACTGCTCACGCGAAGCTCCATGTTCTCCTGGATAGTCTCCTCGTCGTCTTCCTCCACATCGTAGGGGAAGTTGTAGACCGGGATATCGTGGTGATCGATATCTTCCATGACCTGCGGGAGGCTCAGTACTCCTCTCTGTTCATGTACGGAGACGCGAACTCACCCTCTTTTTGAACGCCCGCAGCTCGCTTGTGGTGAGCGAGTCAGCCCTACCGATGACTGGGATGACATTGACGCGGGGGGAAGCCGGCGCATCAGCTCGACGTCCATTTCCCTCAAGCTGCAACAATATTAGCGGGCACATCGCCTCCAAAGCCCGCGAAGACGCACGCATGGCCGGTGGGAGAGATGAAGTACAGGAGAGCATGCACCCTGTTGTCCCTGAACCGGGGGTTTCGCTTGATGCGGGACTGCTCGGCCAAGATATCGTCGTATTGGCGTTCCAGGTAGTTGACAATTTCCTGGAAGCTGCACCGCGATGAACACAGGCGTCGACAACGGTGGGTATGTGCGCTTACGCAAATTCGTTGTCGATGTTGTCTCCGAAGCCAGGAGTGTCGACGATAGTCAACGCAATGCGAACACCCTCCTCCTCGAGGTCTGCGCACAGATAGGTGAGCACAGAAGCGAGAAAAAAAAGGTCAAGTCACTCACCAACGCTCACTGGTTTGATCCTGATCTTTTCCTCTGCATGGGCGTTGTCAGGGCTGTCCAGGATTTTGTGCACCAGCACCTCCGATTCGCAGAGGGTGTTGACGAAGGTGGTGCGTCCGTTCCCAGAGGCTCCTGCACGGTATCGGTGAGCACATGGAAGCGATCCTGGATATTGCTTGCCCACGAACCAACTACCATGACGGTGAATTGGACCCCCTTGACCTTGTTTCCTCTGCGTCTCGGTGGGAGCGGCATCGTGGACTTCAAGTGAGTTTTTTGGAGGAAGTCTCGCCCGGAAGGAGAGGGGCGAGGGTGAGATGGCTGGCACGGTGCAAACTTGGTGCAAACTCAATTTGATCGTCCCACTGCTTATTTGCGCCTTTCCACGCCGAAGGCCCCGATTTCTAACAATCCAAAACAACGTTGGCGGGATTTTCGTCCTCCAAGCTCGCCAAGCTTCAAGCTAAGGCTTCAGAGCTTCAGACCTCAGGTTCCTTTCTCATGGCAATTCCTTGTCAGCATTCTATTTCACAATAAATTGTATACAAAATATTGCATGCATTTCCGACTCCACGAGAACATACATACATTCACCAGTCATTACACCGTGACCAAGTTGAAGACTCTTTCTCAGTGCGTATAGTTACATTGAAAGATATATATTTAACAGTTATAATCCTTGTAGATTGCCAGACCCATACACTGATTCAATGACAGAAAATCAGTGTCTCAGCCTTGGTTGAGGAAGGAGAATGCCACGAACCCTGTAGTTGTCGGCGTTGTTCTTCTTGTTCGCGACAGAGAGGGAGGCACATGCCGTGCATCCATAAGCTATATCAGCGGTTCCAGCAGTGGCATGCGACAACTGAAATTTTATTTAGGTCAATTTTTGTTGCCAGAGATATTCACACTGACTTCGTGCAATATAACACCGCCTCTGCTGGATTGAGGGACATCGTAGCCACCTGTAGCAATAATGTCCATCAATCAGGAAAACCCAAATCGATATCACCGAACGCACCTGTGCAGATACCGGGTGTTGTTCCGACGCTCGTGAAGAAGTAATCGCACGTATAAATCTAGTATGATATCAGTGATGGAGTTGGAATGTCATAACGCGATCTGCTCACGTCACTTCCGACGATAGCACCACCCGAGGTCACGAGGAGCGTGTACGCAATCACACCGCTCGACGCACCGCATAGCCCCGCCGGGTCGCCCGAACAGTGGATGCTAGAAAACGGAATGTGAATTCATCTCCACCAAGAACTTCGACGGAGTAAACGTACGTCCGTGTCCCAGAGCTGGCCAGGTCACCCGCAATCCGGTCCATATTGAACCAAATGTCGCTCTGCGTGTTCCCGCCAAAGTACGTCGTGTACTCGGGCCCATTTGGGTGGGTGAGGATGTCCGTCGCGGCCCCGCCGGCGAGCGAGCGCGCGTACGACAGCGAGTCCGTGAGGATCTGCAGCCGGCCGGCGTCCCCGCACGAGGGCGTCGACAGCCTGCGCTCGAGCGGGATGAGCTCGCGCTTCGCGACGTCCGCGGTGACGGTGACATCTACCGCGGGCGTCGCAACCTGTAGCGGCGCATGGTCTGGCCCCGTCTGGAACACAGTGACAGGCGCGAAGCTGAACGTGCCCGTTCCGAAGGTCTCGAAGTCGTAGAGGGGCCCGAGACCAGTGTGGTTCACCGCGACGGACGCGCCGGCTGGAATGGTCATGTATATTCCGTCGGCTGAGAGGTCTAGGGTCGACTGTAGTGATTATTATATGTGAGCAGGCAAGGAGACCAGCAGACAAAGTAATGCTTACTCGGACGCCCGTGAACAACACAGGGTTGTCGTCCTTGCTGACCGCAAACGAGCTGGTCGCCGAGCTGTCCAGGACATTGTTCTTCGCGATAACTCGGATGTCAGCCCCAGTCGGGTTGGTGACAACAGAAGTCAAGATGATGTCATCGACCGACTGTACAGACGACGCTACGGCCTTTAAAGAGACCTTCAGATCGCCCGCCGAAAGCCCGAAGGCTAGAGTGCTGAAGCCGAGGATGACGGAACCGACACGGAACATGCTGGGGGTGGATAGCACTGAATATCCAAGAGCTCGACGGTGCTCTTATAGTACGCAGGCATTCCCCAAGGGAGTAGGAAGCCCAGAACGAGAGAATCATCACATGGGTGGACGCTAGGGCGCTGTTTTTAAGTCCGGTTTATAAACATGTTTATAAACACCGGTTTATAAACCGGTTTTTAAATGGTTAGTACATTCTATCCAGTCACAGACCGGAGATCTCCGAGGGAAAAAGATCTTCGTCAAATCTTCGTCATCTCCGACTCCTCGACCAACTCAACTCCTCTAGACTACCTGTGCTTCTCGGAATGTCTGGCTCGGGAGTCACATACTATAGGAGGAGCTGAAGGACCTTCTGCGCCTTCTCAAACACCTACCGGACACCATCCAAATCGGGAAGGATCATGACTTCGAAGGATTGGGAAAGCTGCAGACGAGTTAAGCTGCATCAAAACAGTTGTCAGCCATGCGATCGGGAGGTCTTTTGGTCCGCGTTTTCTGTGATCTACTTGCGGACAAGCCCATCTCAGGTGCGAATGAGATCAGAAGTCTTGCTGACTGGTCGGAACGCGCGGTGGGGCGCATGGATAACGGGAGCACGAATTGGGAAGGGAAGTAGATACACTTGAATTTTAGCGATTTCAGTGCATGTGTTTATAAACACCCTGTTTATAAACGGAAATTTAAAAACTGTTTATAATTGCCTGGGAAATTATAAACAGCGCCTAGGACCTGCTGTGGCCTGCAATATGTATATAGTGCGTGCACATCGGGATAATCCCTGGGAACCGGCGTTCATGAGTTGGACCGTGCAGTGTAATACTACCTCTACCGCAGTATCACGGGCATACAGTGCGAATGTCTGTCGGTACCTCGTTTATTATTCTTCGACAAGTTGCCAATCGAGAGAATGCAGAGTTGTTGTTCATACGGTTCGAATATCGTACAGAAAAGCCTAGAAAAGGCGACCGAGAAGGAGACATAGCCCAGCTACAAGGTCCAGAGATGTTCACGCGGTATCCAGACAGATCCAGAGACAGAACACTCTTCAGCTTTAGTAATAGACGGTGTAAGTATGTCGCGGCCATCGACTCCGTACACAAATGATATCGATGAGAAGTTGAAGGTCACGCACTTTCGTGAAGTCAACAAGTTGAAGGGCTTGGCGGTACAAAAGGTTCAACGTTGAACACGGCTCTGAGTTAAGCATTGCAACGAGTATCGGGCTGCGGCTCAACACGAGACCACAGGAAGGCGTGCCCCACTGTGCCATGCCGAAATAAGCTGCTTACGTGAATTACAGCCTGACCTGGGCAATTCTCACCACCCAGGTATTGAGGCTTACTGTAAGTACTAGAGCGTCCATTCTCATACATCTTGGAACGGAAAATGATCCGGCATGGGGCTTTCCATAATTCTTTCCATGTGCGATCAAGGGGCTCGATCGGAGGAGAAGTTTACAAAGAGCGCCGAAGAGCGGGTCCAGATAAAACTATCGTACGAGGGCTCCGTCGCTATTTGCGATACCGTCCAAAAAAATGTACGCACACCGGCCTCTACTCCTCTTCTTCCGAGTCTTTCGACACTTTCTTGGATCTCTGCCGCTTCGCCGACTTCCGTCCTTTGGTCTCCACGGTTTGATTTTCATCAGGAGGTTGCAAAGAAGCTGGAAGCGTAGATCGGTGGTGGTGGTCTGTAGCGTACATATCGCGACCAGAAAGCTTACCGAATGTGACAGGTTGCAAATTGTATATCCTGTACAAATGCAACACAACTTGTTCCTTGTCTTTGGCCTTCGGGGGATGACATTAGGGAGGTAGCGCGTTCAAAAACTGGGAAAATGCTTTACCTCAATCATCAAGTCTGTGCAGGACATTTTAAGAAGAGCATTTTGAGAGAAAGACATGCTCGACGCACCCATGTCATCCGGCAAGTCGGCTGGCAAGCTCTCGCAGCGATCAGCATGAGCTCGGCGTTCCATCAGGGTCACTGCGCCCGGCCGCGGCTCGCTGAGATGCTGCTTAGGTTTGATGCCTCGGCGAACCCAGATCGCATTGGCCCGTTTGATGATTTCTTTGGCTGTGATGGAGGATGGAAATAGAGCGTCGTGATGATAATCTACGGAGATGAATATTAGTAGGTGTGGTAAAGTTCTGATTGAATATGTAAATACCGAAGACAAGAGGAACATCGAGTTCTTCGCAGAGCGGAAGGAGGTCTTCTGCGTTGTAGCACAACTTGTGAAGAGTCAGCGAAACTGCGGAAACCGCGAGACGCTTTATGTAAAGGTGGGGTCGTACCTCGTCGTTTTCGAGCACAAGGCGGGCTCTGATGTGAGGAGGGAGAACCACTGTCACGGTGGAGACCACTGGGGGTCTCTGGGTCGGAGATGAGCCAACGGGGCTGGCAGCAGGGAGGGTGTAGCGGAGAAAGACCCAATGATGATGACTAATCTACGACATAATCCCGTACAGCCAAGAGGATACGGCGCACACACCTAATTGAGAAGGGCGGCACTCCGTCTGAAACACGGCCCAGTGCCGTGTTTGATGCCGCTGTGACGAAAGAGTGACACTATTCGCAGTGACAACGTTTCGACACACGATTCAACTCAAGTTCTGATGGTTGACAGTAGAGCGTATTTGCACCCCCCAAAACGACTTTCTTGGCAAAAATTTGATGTGGCTTGTCAGAAATTTGATGCAACTGAATATGGCAGGCATGACTCGGCTAAGATCGTCGCGTCCCATGGCTGCCCGTAGGCTCATTCAGAGGGTACGAACTTGGTATTAATAGGTCTATATAAGTCTAGTATATACCTCCTTCCAAGTCCCCCAGCACATTTTCAATATTGCCCTGGACCTGCCGAAGTAAATACACGGCCTTGTCTGCCTGGGCCACCCATTTCCGGGCATCCTCACGATATTTATCGCGCTCCTGGTTAACTCGTTCAAAAAAAACGCCCCCGTTCGGCGTCCCAGATAGCTGTCACTTGTTGAATCTGCTGACGGAGTTGCGCCATTTCACTTGGCTCGGGACCCGGGACTGGTGATGCACACACGTCCAGTCACTCAAGTGTCACACGGGAATCACATCAAAATCACATCAATCATTTGGGTCGGTTAAAAACTACGAGTGATGGCGAAAAGAAAATGGGCAGTGCAAATATGCTCTAGTTGTAAGTTCTAATTTTCCCGAAGAACTAGTACGATACATGCCAGCTTTTATAAAAGGGGTCATTCACGTAATAAGAAAGGTGTAAAATATCAAGTAAGAGACATATAGGAGTAAGAGATAATATGGTCATTGGTGGGGAAAAGGTAGCCTCCTGTTAGCTAGGCAAATGGATAGGTACTCCTGAGTGGTGAACGAGGAGGGGAAAAATAAAGGACATAGGTTGGAAAAGGTAATCATGGTCACATTCGTTACACCCGCCCTCCGAGAATTCGTGTGGAATTCTCCTGGTCACTCGTCAACGTCCATCCCATCGGTAGTGTCCTTCTTCAATTTTTTCTTGTCCTTGTGGAACTTCTTGGGTTTTTTCGACTTAATGGCATCTGCATTAGTCTCTTTGGCTGCCACAGCTGCCGAACCCTTGGACTTCGATCGTGACTCCAAGGTAGAGGCCTCTGCAGAGTTCTTCTTGAACTTCAAACACTTTATGGCCTTCTCAGTGTCTTCCAGCTCTTTGCTTTGCTGACATTTCGTGAGCTCTTTCTTGGCGATGCACTCCTCATAAGCAAGGGTACACTGAGCCGAAAGAAGAAGCATTCGGTCATACATCAGAGCTTGCTCAGTCAAGAACATGTGAGCTCCTTCAGGGAGGCATTTCTCGAAGTCCCCCAAGGTAAAGCAGCTCGCCATGTCGATCTCGAGCATGTCGGGATTCACTGACTTGCGGTTTGCATCAAGAAGTTCTTCAGCTTCATTACGGTAAACAAAGCTGGTGCCCAATCCCTCAGCATTATAGTTAGCAGCAAATTCCTTGTACCCAATCGGGACTAGAAAGCCGTTACCACCAAGGCCAGCACGCAAATCTCGATCATGATTTACATACAGCTGCATCTATGCTGCCAAAATCGTGACAGACTCAGAGGGCTGGGCTACATCAAGCAACCTGAACATCAGCCCTTCTTTTCACGAAAGGTACTGGTGAGTTGCATTGACAAGCCACACTCTCAGCTGAAGATCAGTCTCCGTAGAATCACTGGACATTATTCCAACTGGAGTCACAGAGGATGATGATTGTAGGCAAGACCAAAAATGCGCACTAGCTTGATGCTTGGGCTTTTGCGCTTCCAGACCCTGTTTTTATACTCTTTCTGGAAGTAAGATATTCCCCTGAGTATTAGTTCAGGCAGGTCTGCAGGCAGAACTCCTTTTCCAAGTGGCAGGTCTGCTGCAGAGTCAACCCCTAGCCCCTCCAGATAGGCAGACAAGGCTTCGAGTTTCTCTGCTTGCGCTAAGGGTAACCATGTCACATCTCCTGCCTTCCATCTAATTTCAAACATCAGATTGGCTCCTGACCCAGCATGAGATATGATATGGCCAACCACCCACTCGCGATCTGAATTCTCAAATAATCCAAGTTGTGATTCCAATCTTCCTGGGAAGATTCTATCGTCATTTGGAATATAGATCCGAAGCAATGATGCATGAAATACATCATGGACATCCCGTTGCTTAAGTTGTGAAGGTAAATCAATCTTGAATGAATGATTCCTGTAATCCCTCACAATTTGATATGGCCTGATGTATTTGGGAATCAGCTTTTGTGCCAAGCCCTGTGGAAAGGAGATGTTCTGTGAGGAGACATAGACCAAATCCCCCTGAACAAATGGTTCTTTCCGATGCTTCCAATTAGCCAAGCAGGTCTGTTTCATCTGAGCAGCAAGGATAGAGTCATGGGCACTCATAATCGCTAATTTCCGAGCCAACGCAAATTGCGCAACACCAGGGAATTCCTTGGTTCAGTCTGAATCCCAGATCATTGACCGTGGCATCATCCCAGTATTGAGAAAAAGGGAGCAAAGCCCATAGACTCAGACCAGGCACTATTGATCGCAAATTCAATAGTCGGAAGTTTGAGTACCCAGTCTTTTTGGTTGGCTCCAACACATTGTCGTAGCATCTGAGTAACAGTCCGATTGGCCCGTTCTGTAGAGCCGTCTGTTTGTGGATGATAGGCACTTGACATTCACAATTTTGTTCCGACCAGATTGTGCAAGTGTTCCCAAAATTTACTAGTGAACAGCACATCACGACCACTAACAATAACCCAGGGTAACCCATGGTGCTTGTAGACTGCCTCAAACATTAATTCCGCAACATCCCGTGCCTTATAATTGATACGTGCTGGCACTAGATGAACCATAGCGGTGAAGAGATCAATAATGACCATGATTTGATCATAGGCACTGTCCCAATTTTTCGACTCAGGTAAGGGCCTGACAAAATCAATTCCGGTCACTTCCCAAGGTCTCCCAGGGACCTTTAGAGGATTCAGGAGACCATATGGTTTCTGGTTGCTAGGCTTGCTCCTATGGCAGGTCTGGCAGGAGTCACAGTATATACGAGTGTCGTTCACCATAGCTTTCCACCATACATGGTCACAGAGGTAACTCAAAGTCTTAGTAGCCCCGAGATGAGCCAACAGAGAATGAGCTTCTGAGATAATTATTTCTCTGACACTCCGTCCCTCAATTAATACTCGAGGAATACAGAGGAGTTTCCATCCGTTTTCATTCAGGTAGATCAGTCCTTCTGAAACTTCGAAATTCCGAAATTCTTTGGGACTCCGTTCCACATTCTTGAAGAACAGATCCTCGGAATATTTCCCATGTATGCAGGCGCAGATGTCAAGCCCACCTGTAGATTTGACCGTGCTGAGCAGTGATAAATCTACTGGTGGAATTTCGAGTGAAGCATTCTCAGGTTCGTACACCGATTCTGCTTCAGGCACTTTGTCCTTGTTTGTCTCAGACAATGACACCATATCAGGTCTCACGCTTGCTTTCTTGTGCAGTGGTTTGACTCGTATCGTCAGCTTAGGTTTCAGCACATTCGACATGCATACTTCCATGGCTTTCTCCACTACTGGTGGTCGAGGTCCCTTCAAGACAAAATGGACCTTGACTCGGGCTGCAAATTCTGCACTAGTTTCAGCTCATCCTGTTTCAGCAGGTTCAGGCAGTTGTCTTGTCTGAATACTACAGGTGAGGGCTTTGGCCTCTGGGCCAGTATGCGCAGGCATGCTGATGGCATTTGAAACCAGATCCAATTGATCATTCACCACATCATCATGAAAGCTGTACTCTGATCTAGCCCACACGGTACCCGGGGACTCGTTAGAATACATTCGAGACAGTGCATTGGCCAGAACATTGTCTGTGCCTTTCACATACACAATTTCAAAGTCAAAGCCGGAGCATTTCTGGATCCACCGAGCTTGCCGACCCGACAAGTCCTTCTGGGTAAATAGGTACTCCAAACCCTTATGATCAGTTAACCATTTGAAATGAGCACCTTGCAGGATGTCATGGTGCCGAAGCATGGTCTCTACCCCTGCCAGCATCTCTATCTCATGAACAGGATAGTTCTGCTGAGCAGGGTTGAGTTTTGCAGAGAAGAATGCAGCAACTTTTGCTTTTTTCCAGTCTCCACCCTGGCAGACTATGCTGGCAATCCTGGAGCTGCAGCCATCTGTAATCATCCAGATCTGAGGTGCCTCATCATCATACGTTAACGGTACGTGATGGTGATCCCTGTGAGTGTGAACAATCTGCTTTCCCTCCTCAAAAGCACACTGATGAGTGTATTCCCATTGGAAAGGTACAGTATCTCCTATAATTCCACGCAATACACCCATAGGTATCCTAACAATTGCCAGGTCATCAGCCAGATAGCCGAGTGATCCTAGAAAGCCCTGCAGGAAATCACGATTAGTTGGGGTTTTCCAGTTGAGGACATTATCAACTTTCGAAGGATCCATCCGAATCCCCCTGTCATCGATTATTTGGCCTAATAGCTTGAGTTCTTTACAGAGAAACTGAAGCTTTTTCTAGCTCAGGTACAACTTTTCATGTGCCAGTATATCAATCACGATTTTAACGTGCTTGATATGATCTTCCAGAGTTCCAGAATAGATCACAATGTCGTCAAGGTAAACATCCATGAACACACCAATGTACGCGGAAAACAAGTAATTCATCAGCAACTGAAATGTTGCCAGAGCATTACAGTCTCCGATCTTGATTACTAGGCTTTCCATATTTCCGTCTGGTGTAGTAACTGCTGACCAGTGAATATGTTCAGGTATTATTCGGATCTGTTCATAAGCATCCTGACTGTCGACACACGACCAGAATTTTGCTCAAGTACATCTCCAGCAAATACCTTCTGTGTCCGGTAATGGGGATGTGACCTTGTGGGTATTGGTGTTCCGTGCATGCGTATCTATCACCGTTCGGAGTTGTGGTGGATTTGTCTTGGGTTTTGGTATCAGCAACATTGGTACTGTATTTCCCGAGTTCGTAATCCTCCACTGACCACTTTTCAGATAGGCCTGTCGTTTCGCATCCCATTGTGCTCGCAGTGGCTCAGGACATCGAGACGGTCTCCATGGGTGGATTTTGTCTTTGTCAATCAATGGAATTGTATGATTGATAGTGTGCAGTGGAGATAAAGTTGTCTCATGGGCAACATGGCAAATTGGTAAGGCATACTCTCGTAACTCTTGCTGTGCAGCTTCTAATTTCACTTTGTGGTCATCGGAGGCCAGATCAACCACACTTGACTCGATACTGGTTACGGAGTCACCGGTGATGGGTAAGGATGTCGTGCTTCTGACTAGTACCTTGAACTGGTTGAAACCAATAGCCACTTCATGTTGAAATAGCCATGGTGTCCCCAGAATTAAGTCATAACCAGATAGATTGCATATATCAAAGTAACAGATTTCATCTATATCCTGATACCTAAAATTGACCCTTGTCCCACAGTTGATCTTTGACTGTGATCCCTTGACAGCAAGCTGAAGAGGTAAAGGATTCGGCAACACAATCTGCTTGACCCAAAGTTGATCTGCTAAGGTCGTTGACATGAAATCCCCTAAGGATCCCAAGTCAATGAGTGCACGGCACCATTGTCTGTTCACATGCACCTCAACAATCAATGATCGAGGAACCAAGCAGCCTTTGGCCTTTGGCAAGAGGAATTGCGCTCGAGTGCAGCATAAGTTCCTTGTTTGACTTGTACAGCATGAAGCTGAAGCCAGAGCACCAAATTTCGGTAGGTACAATCTCACCCTCCAGATCCATCACACATGTCTGGGTCATCTGAAGAGTCAGACCAACTGTTGGATTCCTCATCCGAATACTGATTGCCGTCATCCTCAGGTGGACAATCTGGTCCTGAACCACCATGTCCATCATCGTAGCCGTTATAGAATGCACCAATGCACTGCTCACAACACTGTTATTGCTTCGAAATCCAGCCACATAGATCAAAATACAGATTTTCGAGTGTCTCCTCTAATGGTAGGGTAAATGTCGAGTGCCGCAATTGATCCTGTATGGTTATGCTACACCATCCATTGGGTCGACAAACTGGGGTGCATATGAACTGATGAGCCAGGGAGTGGCCCATTGGGTCTCCATAAAACAGATGTGGTGAATCGTTGAGGTATACCTCAGCCTCTCAAGTGACACATCTTCCAAAAGGCTTACTCCATGGAGGACCAAAGATTGGTTTAGGCAGCCCAGCCTGCTTGGCACAGTACATGGCATACCACCAGCACAGCTGATAATCTGGCAACAGGTGCACGCTCGGCAATATTATCTCGAAGCCCTGTAGTACGTCAAGAATTCCATAGGTCCACTCCTCATGGTACTGAACCACAAAATGCTTAGACAGGTAGTTCCATGGGCCCAGGTCTCCTGGCCATATGGTACCATTACCGGCAAGTTCTTCCTCAACAGCTTTCGCTATGAAATCACCGATTCAGGTCTCGGACTCGGTCATGTACGGGGTCCAAGTACAATTGATGCCATATGGTAAGTCCTGATTGAAGTGCTCGATGAAATGAAATTCATTGTTCATGTCATCAGACTCCCATTCAATGCCATATTCCTTATAATGAGCAATGAAAGGTTCTTCTGACATCAAGGGTTCAGTCGTGCATACATCACATGTATGATTCCGTGCTTCAGGCCACCAAGCAGGTATGGATTAAATACCCACCTCTTGGCACACCCATGATGATACCACCCAATCAGGTCAAACTTTGGATTCAGCAGACTCTTCCGAGAAATGCTAACTACCCAGTGATGCTGCTGATCCCAGATCCAGTAGTCATCTGTGTCCGAATACTTCGACACCTGAAACCATTCATACAGGAACTCGGAACTATCACCAGGGTAAGTCAAAACTCCTTCTTCAAGGGCAACTTGAGCCCTGAGAGCTAATGAATCCCCCAGCCTCATT
This sequence comes from Mycena sp. CBHHK59/15, assembly GCA_029204085.1. Classification (NCBI taxonomy): domain Eukaryota; kingdom Fungi; phylum Basidiomycota; class Agaricomycetes; order Agaricales; family Mycenaceae; genus Mycena; species Mycena sp. CBHHK59/15. The sequence continues at coordinate 738,622 of JARGXW010000009.1, forward strand.
TCCAGGACCCATACTGGCATCAGCTGTCTGAGGGCTTCGGCTCGCTGTTCTGCATACCATTTTGGCAGCAGGAACTTGGGGTCGAGCAAGTATTCGGACAGTATCAGAGTTTTGCCAGCACTCAGTTGATAACCATCCATGATGACATGATGGGTGTCAGATACTCGATACAGCAGGAACCTAGTCCCCTCAGCTTCAAGATCATAATAGTATGGATCGCCTGGATAGCCCCACTGCATGCCTTGGGTCAAGCAAAGCTCTGCACCATTGGCAAGCAAGTCTCCCAGTTGCACGCACGGGTTCGTCGTAAGTGAATCCTGCTAGCTCCATACAGATCTTCATTCAAAGGCATCGGCTCACGGTTACACCAGGGTCTACTTCTGTTGTCAAGGTATCCTAAAGCACACGACTCTTCAGTGCTATAGGTCATGCCAGAGCATCCGCATTTCCCAATGCCAGCACTTCCATGGGGAAAGTTGGTCAGATCAAAGCAGATGGCTCCCAATGACATCGTTCCATGATGGCAGTTGCCCCTTCAACATAAATGTCCAGCTGCTGATCCTTCCCTGTGAACTCGGTGTTGTGATTTGACATGCCAGGAGGCTTTCCCTTCTGTCCAGACTTCACATGGTGCCGATCCAGGCAATTTCTTTTGATATGCCTGGAGTTCTCGCAATTATAACATAATCCCATGGCTCAAAGCTCAGCTTTCCGCTTGTCGGACTTCGCTTTTGGACAGTTAGTCGAACCCTTCTCCTGTGGTCTCATGGACTGCGAGCTCAGGGTTCTGACTTCTGTTTTTATCAACAGTCCCCGACCCATTTGATTTGCCACACCAACGGCTGTTACGGCCATTGTCCTGCCTCCTGACGAATTGGTGTTTCCACTGCCTTTCCGCTGCCTCCACTCAGGACGCATTCGATGAGGAAGAGGGACCACCATTCCCTCGTCGGCCATTTCCAATTTTCTCCACTCGTTCGAGAATGTGTGCTGCGTACTTGATGTCATCCCATGAACAAGTTTCCGGACTCAAGTACTTCAGCCAAAGACCCTTTTGGATGCTCGGCTGTAAGCCATTCAAAGTTTATCCACCTTGTCTCGCTCATCAGCATCACTGATAGTATGTAGAGCTCTTTGAGCTCATGAATAAATTCATCCACGGTCTTTTGGTTTTGAAAGGTACACTTCAATTTCATCTTCTGCTCCTGACGAAAGTCTAATGGAAAGCAGTAGTTGAACATGGATTCGAAGAACTCCTTCAAACGCCAACTCGAAGCATTCATTGCCACTTCTGAGTGAAGAAATCATAGGCCTTTCCTTCAAGAAATAGGATAACACAAGACCTGCTGCTTATGGCATATATGGCCCTGGTTAACGTAGTGGGTGCCCTCGGTCACAAAACAGTAAAAGCTTCTGGCATCCGCAGTCCCAGAGTACTCAGAAGGTTCCTTAGGATTCATCTTCTTTTTAAAGGTCCTTCTTTTGTGACTACATCGTCGTCGTCGACCATGGCTGCACCAACAGCAATTAGTGTTTCGATCCAAGCTCCCTGAGCTGCTACCTGACAAGTTATCCGACGACGAAGTAGAGGACCCGGAATCTGAGCTAACATCAGAGCTGCCTCACTGTCCGACTCGAATCCAAGCTGGAACTGGAACTGGAGCTAGAGCTTGAGGATGAGTCAGACGGGCCTCTGGCACCATTCAACACCTGCCAAAGGATGCTTTTCAGGGCCAGTTGAGCAACGGGGGGATCCCTTTTGGCTGTTGGGTGAGTTCTGGCTTTAACGACTTTGTGCATCGCTTAACCACCTCCTCAACAGTTTCGGAAACCCGCGCATTAGCGGGCTATCATGTGGTCTCACTGGCATCAATTTCGATCTGGTAGCCGACCTGGCTTCCTCAGACTCAACGTGCCTGCGAGAACGCTTCATTGAAGCACCACGTGATTCCATACGAGCTTTCTTCTTGTTGGAAGATTTTGTTGTAACTACAGGGTCTTTACCCCCTTTACTCAATGACTTCTCGTTCTGGTGAGCAACTGTCCCAGTTCTCCTAGGATCTGCCTTAGCTACTGACGAGTTACTGATAGATCCATTGCTGGAGGTGTTTGATGAAGATCTCAAGACCTGAGAATTGTCCTCCTGCAGTTTCTTCCACAGGTGAAACTGTCTCTGTTGTGCCTCGAGATCAAGCTCATCAGGCTCGATTCCAGCATTTCCCCAGTTATGGGGGTCAACTCCCTTGCCCTTCAATGATCCTTCACTGGTGGGCACCACGGGACTGACAGTGCTCAGCGCCGAGTCAGATTTTTCGGACTCGGAGGTATCAACAGATTCCAGACTAACCCGCAGAGACCTTTTATGGATCCTCTCTTTCTCAGGGCTGGTGAGTCTGCTTTCGGCAGCCTTAATTGCAGTGTCTTGTTCTGCAGTTACAACGGGGCTGCGGCTGGTAAGAAAATTCACTTTCTTGCAAGCAGTACGGAGCTTAGACAAAGACTCCAGACTAGCATGACAGCATGACTTGTGTTTGACCGTTTGCCAGGGAATTGGGTTGTCATCCTGATCCTCTTGAACACTTGTTGTCATGGGCATCACTGCAGACAAGGCAGACTCAGACGATATCTCAGGATTAATCCTATCAGATCCTCGACGACGTGTGGCCCTATCATCTACTACCATGTTTCGAGGATCGGGATTCGGAGACCGGGTGCGCGCAGCGACCACATCGCTGTATGTGCGATTCTCATTCTCTGTGTCAGTCTCATTGCTAACCACATTTGCGGGATTAGCAACAGCGACTTTTCCGATTTCCCTCGAGCGTAATGAGTAAGTAGACATTGTTGGTTCTTCAAAGACAAAAAATGGTTAGATTGAAAAATTAATAGAGTGCGTACCTCGATGAATCAAGGTAGGTATATGCTGCCAAGGTTTCGCTAGTGTCTTGGTTGATCAGACCAAGAAGTTCCAGAGATGTTGGTGCGGCGATACCAGTTCAAAGTAAACTGTAACTTGGATGTCAAAAAGATGTGATGAAAGAGTGACACCATTTGCAGTGACAAAGCTTTGACACACGATTCAACTTAAGTTCTGACGGTTGACAGTTGTCAAGCTCTAATTTTCCCGAAGAACTAGTACGATACATGCCAGCTTTTATAGATAAATAAAAGGGGTCATTCACGTAATAAGAAAGGTGTAAAATATCAAGTAAGAGACATATAGGAGTAAGAGATAATATGGTCATTGGTGGGGAAAAAGTATCCTCCTGTTAGCTAGGCAAATGGATAGGTACTCCTGATGGTGAACGAGGAGGGAAAAAATAAAGGACATAGGTTGGAAAAGGTAATCACGGTCACATTTGTTACAGCTGCCCTTGATAAGGTGCAGCACTTGCTCTTTTGGGACAGGCAGGCTACGTGGCCAGGTAACCGTGCTGTGCTCTTCCTCCTTCCTCCCTACCACCACCATCCCACACATCCCGCAAGGCATTGACAATGCACTAGCGGATCCTTTCGGCGTGCAGCAACATCCAAGTGTAGCGCCACAGCGCACTGCTTTTGACTCAACATTACCGAATCCCTCCAGGCTCTGTTACTGTGCCACGGTGGGTGTGCAACACCACAATTTTTCTTGGGTATTTTGCGGCCCGGGAGTGGTGTCGATCGCGGCGCATCGGTGGAGCACAGGGATATTTGGTTGGGAATTCTGTTTGGCAGGGACACAATCATAGTACTGGTACCCTGTCCTGTTTCTCTGGAATGTTTGCTTCATTGCTCACATTGGGCCCTTGTGTCGAGATTTTCTTCCATCTGTACCACCAGGCGCAGCGCTACGCCCACTGTTGTCCACCATTCCATGACCCATGCCAACCCCATGCTGCTCATCTTCACAGTGTGCAGAGGCACTTCAGAATTTTTTGGTCGAGTTCTGGACCTGCGAACTAAATGCAATTTGAACATGGGGATTTACTGTAGTATGCAGATTTCGATTCATTCAAATTTCACGGCCAGAATGACTTTTTTTTTTTTTTGAAATCTATGTGCAGTGCTTGATGCAAAGTATGGCACTTGTGCTGTGGATGGATAGGAAAAGTGCCACAGATGGGGCCCGTGTGCCGTGTTTGATTGGGAGTGCCGCACTTCCCAATCGGGCGTGTGCACCGTGTTTCGTCAATCCTGTACAGTCAAACTCTCCGAGATACTTCCAGACCGACCACAACGGCCTTCTTGATTGCGCGAGTGTAGCACTTTTGTCTTCATACTTTCCACCTCCATGAACGATCAGAACACTGTCAATACCGAGTCCCATTCTGTCCATCATTTCTGAATGGTACACCAGTTCTCTTATGGAGGACTGTACCACCTCAGGTTTGGGGCCGCCTAGTTGAGTGTACTGACCCGGATGTGCATTAAGCCGGTGGCCAAGTTTTTTTGCGAGAGCTCCAACTTGGGCAAGAAGGGGAGCGCAATATTCCAAAGAGTAACCATGGACAGCATGCAATGCAAAGGGGAACATCTCTGATGAGATACGCATAAATCGGATGTTCTAAGCAAAGATAAGAACATGTCCCAGCTGGAGAACAGCTGTACAGGCCACACATTGTCTTCGTTCCACTGGATCATTTTTAACAGATCGTCAGTGTTTTTCCAGCCAAGCTCTTTCACCCATCTGATACCATTCTTCCCGATGCTGTCCAATCTGGACGACATCAGATGAAGAAAGAATAAAGCAGGTGGGTAGACACACCAGCAGGTCTGCAAACAAAATATAGAGTCTTTAGCTGGTTTCTTGTTCCTCAAAATAGTGTTCAAGCAGGCGTAACCTAGGCATGCTCGTGTTAGAAGATACGAGTGACGCATAACCTCATCACAAACCCAAACGTCCCTTGAACGTTGTTTCTCTGCGGCAAACATCTGGAACAATATAGGTCGGCTCGGGTTTAGGCTGGCGCGCCTTTCTCGCCGGTTTGATAGCAGCCGCTTCCCTGGGTTCAGACTCGATAAACTCAGAGTCATCTAACGAAGTGTTGGATGTCATCGTCCTCGGCTGGCGCACCTTTCTTGCCGGTTTAATAATGTCTGCTCCCTCGGTTTCAGGCTGGATGATATCGAAGTCGTCTGCCCATGGCAATGCGCTGGACGTCTCCTTCCTGGGTTGTCACGCCTTTCTCGCCGGTTCGATAGCATCTGCTCCCCCGGTTTTTGGCCGAACTATTGCAGAGTCATCTAGAAAAGTGTTGGATCCCCGTTTTCTCTTCTTTGAATTGACTCGGGCGCTGGGAAGTTCGGATCCAAGTTTAATGATGGATTCCCGTGCTTGAAAGTGCGGGCTACGACGTGTTGGTGTTGCCATGAGAGTAACTCGTGTGTTTTGGTGAGAATTTCGAAGAAGGCAAAGAAGTCGGTGGAGGCCACGAAGCATAAGACAGGGGGGATAGGGGAAGCTCCATTGTCGCCGCAGTCAAGGTTGAAGCACGTGAGAGATAACAACAGCAAGCAATACTGTTCAAGTTGAACATTCGAAATGGGTTATTTTCCATGAGCAACAGTTGCTCCAAATCTCTCTCAGCCACACATAGTATTCACAAGTAACTGAAATTGGTATGGTTTGCTGGAGAGACTCAGATGAATTTCAAAATCAGCGGACAACATCCACTTCAGGTAATTGATTGATGGACTCTGAGCGCCGAGCACATGCGAACTCGACTGAGTAGGTATAGGTAGGTATACATAATAAGATGTGGGGGATTAGATTATACAGTACAGGCCCAGGTTTGAGAGAAGAAATCAATCACTGTTCCTGAGGCTGGTGTTCCTTGATTATTTGTGGTGTGTTCTTTTCAACGATGCAGTAAAACATTTACCTCGGTGGAACCACTGCACCCTTCCATGTCCTTCTATTCAGTGTACTCCTCTGGATAGTCAATAACTCCCCTGAATTTATCTGGCATGCACAGATCTACAAAGCTCAAGATCACATCAGAAACCCATCTAACAAGGGAGATAAAAGGAAATATGTTTTGTGAGCCATGGTATCACGCAGATGCTCTGGTAAGATATCCAAGGAGTTCACAGTATGAGAGTGAGTAACTGATATCCTGGTGGAATTTTTGGGTTAAACAAGACTTGCAAGGGAAGGAGATGAAGATCAATCTGTTTCGCCACGGTGGGGCTGTATCTTACCAGAAAAAAAAGGTCCAGTACAAAAGTGAAAGACTTGGCATCTCCACATATTAAATCTTGCCCAGTTATGCAGGAGTTGGATCCTCTTTGAGTATTTGAGGCACTCTACTTCATGGAAACACTATATCAGCAAAATCATTGCTGTTCATCAACCGGGCAGAATTCGCAGATCTGCCAGTGCTATGCACTTCACCCAATATTAATTCACCCTCCCTAATTTATCTGTGAACCCCGAATTCACCATTCCTAAGATCCATTTGGGAAACCTTTGATTCGGGTAAAAGGCAAAAAGCTCTACTTGCGGACCACTGCCTACCTCAATGGCCAGGGAAAAATTCAGGGGAGCTTCAATGATGTTTCCAGGGTCCCATTAACTTCTGTGGATTTTATGTAGCTCTGTGCATGTGGGGGAAGTACACCAGATTTCGGTCACATGCATAGGTGGTCGCTTAGTCATGTCATTCGTGGTGGTGTAATGACATGACTAAGCGACCACTTAGGACTCCTTCGTCTCTCTTGCTCCCACCTCCACCAATTCTGCTTGGTGGCCAGTTGAATATCCTTTTCTGTCCTTCTTAGAGCCTGCACATTTGGCATACAGACCTTTTTAGATGTTCTCAGCTACTAGGACAGCAACTCCTTGGTTCTTGAAGTTGTCCTCTCAGTCACATCTTTTGCATTCCTGGTACTACCTGGCTCAAGCCACCCCTTTGGCCTCCTCTCTTCCCAGCCTGAGGCAGTTCAAATCATTAGAAATGACTTCAGCGGCAGCACAGGTAGTGGAAATTGTGCGAGTGGGTTGAATGAATACAGTGGTGGCCAAAAATAATGCACATGGTCTTTTGGGCCCATTTCTGGGCCAAGTCCCTTCAAATAAAATTGTAGCATGCACTTCGAACAATTGATCTTTGTACACTATATTTGCTGTCGTAATCCTGATATATAACCTGTGGTTTCTACATAATTCTCGTACATTCGGAGCACATTTGTGAAGGCCTACAAATATTTCCATAATTTTACGGTCCCGATTTTGAGCCATGGAAAAATCACAATGAATGGATAGGTGTGCACAGCCACTAAAGCGCGCGTGACAAGACTCTAGTGGCTGTGCCAGCCAGTATTCACATTTTTTGGTTTCCGTTCACTTAAGAGTTAAAGATGACATGAATGCATTTCGACTTTTGACACCTAAAATCTACCTCCATCATTGATACTGAGCTATGGGGTAAGAATTGCTTTGCTCAATGAGAAGGAGGAGCTTCGAGGCTACGTACAGCATCAGCCTCACCTGCACTGCTGATCCGGAGAACTCAGTTGCTGGATAGCAGCAACCCCGATACAGGGTTTACAGGGTTATAGCTCCTCATAAGTTGAATTCACATACTAGTATGCTCAGCATTGGTGGCAGGGTCCATCAATCAATTGCCCAAAGTGGTGGCCCTGTGATTTCGAAATCCATTTGAGTCTCTCCAGCAAACCGTAAATTGGTGCAGTCGTGTACCAGGCGGACTCCATCATGCTGGAGTTCAGTAAAGGGCATCGAGGTTGAAGTGAACTTGAAGCAACGATTGATCAACAATACACGTACTTTTGGCCAAGAAGCCCACGCTTCTCGGAAAGAGTATCAACTTGGTTTTGAGGCCATTGCTGCACATGGCAATACGAGTCCATCAGTTGTGGGTCCTCAGGGCCTCAAATCAAAGCCTGGAACAGGAATCCGTCACTCTGAAACATGGCCCATTTTTCCATGTACAAGCCCTTTTTAAAAAGAAATTGGGTGTTAGAGGTGAAATGGTGATAGGACTGCTGACATCAGCTTGTCCTGCATCCTGTGGCAGCAGTTTTGATGGATCACTGGGTCCTTCTCATGAGATGAGATGAGTGCAGCATTCTCATGCACAAGTTGGAAACTTGCCTGTGTCCTTTGCACGGAGTGCTGTGCATGAGGAGTGATATTGGCAGACTATTGGAGCCTTGCAAGGGCAGTTGAGCATGGCCCAGGTTCAAACCACTGTGAGGCTGCACTATGTTTGCCCACCGATACACAAGACACCAACACTTAGTCTGCCACACAAGCATTCCGCAATCATTTACAACCAAGTCCAACCAAGAATTACATTGTCCTCTGGCTCCAGAGTCACTCTGCCACACTCTACGACCATCTACGACCAAGTCCGACCAACAATTACACCATCCACTGGCTCCAGAGTCACTCCGCCACGCTCTGCGACTGTCTACAACCAAGTCCAACCAAGAATTGCACTGTCTGCTGGCTCCAGAGTCCGCAATCATCTGCAACCAGGTCCAACCAATAATTACACTGTCTGCTGGCTCCAGAGTCACTCCACCATGCTCTGCGACCATATATGACCAGGTCTGACCAAGAATTGCACTGTCTGCTGGCTCCAGAGTCACTCTGCCACGCTCTGCGACTGTCTACAACCAAGTCCGATCAACAATTACTGCTGGCTCCAGGATCACTCCACCACGTCCCATGACTGTCTACGACCAAGTCCGATCAACAATTACACTGTCCACTGGCCCCAGGATCACTCTGCCACATTCTGTGACCATCCACGACCAATTCCAACCAACAATCTGTGCGCTTGCAGAGTCACTCCATCTACAAGAAACACATTTCGCAACCATCTCTGACATGTCTGACAAAGATATACGCAGTCCGCTGGCTCGCAGAGTCATTCTGCATACTAGGAACTCAGTCTGCGAGCTCATATGATGATTCCGCACAACTAAGAAGAAGGAGAACGGGAAGAGGGGGACTTGTTCCCAATCGTCAGAAAGATGAATGGAGTTGTCGGAATGAGGGAAAATCACATGGACTTTTAGAAACAGTATAAATACCACCACTGTATCTGGAGAAAGCATCTCTGAACTCCCCTGCTTTCTGCTACAGTCCTAGACTAGAGCAGAGTAGTAGAAACCTGCCAATCTATAGAGTTCACTGGTCACCAGGGGCTCTCTTCTTTACTCATTCTCCATTCTGAACAAGAATAAAACCCCAGAAGTGTTGTCCCTTAAACACTTCACAACTTCTTCAGTCCTCTCCACATTCCAAGGGGTACTGCCTACCAACAGATTTTATGCTGTAAAGCTCCAGAAGAGCTCCAGTACGGTGCCAGTCCTTGCTACAGATCCATTCTGACACCAAATGACTGAGCAAAAAACAAATCAACTACCCAGATCCATTCTCTGCTTTGTAACCTATCAACAATATTAGCATTTCGAAGCGTGCAGAGCCTCCAAGGAGCCATCCACATCCTTCACATAATCTGTTGAAGAATCCACCTTCTACGTTTAACCATTCACAGTACTGTGAAATGTGATCAGAGGCCTGCGGACATCATTCTTCCACTTGCTTTCAAAGCAGACAGACAGTGTCCATTCCATTAAATCCATAAAACCACACATCCTTAGGGGCTTACAAAATGAACCTGCATCATGACAGAGGCTTTTTAACAGCTCTTCCTGTAGAATGGAATTCACTGTCTATCTTCCGAGAAGGCCACAGAATCGTATCAACATATACGGTGAAGGATACAGGTCTTAAAGGGCGACCTAGTGCTTCCTATGCAAGTGGAGATGATTCCACCATGGATCAGTAGTGCAAAACAATATTATTGGGAACTCCGGACCCCCATCAGATGTACCATAAGTATCACATTAACCAACTAACTATCATTCAAACAGACACAGGAGATTCTTGACTAGCACAAGACTCTAGTCCTCCATCTCAACTTAAGGCTGTAAAATCCATTCCTCTAGAGGACAAACACTACTTTACTTGCAAATACTACCCTGCATCCAGTAGAACCGCAGTCCCCATCACACCGCTGCCTTGCCTGCAGGCCAAGATGTACCAGCAGGCTAGGCCTGTCCACCCTAGGTGTACATGTCTCAGCTGCCTTCATCATGGCACTGACTATGTGATTCAGGAAGTGTGTGCACACCACTGTGTACACACTAAGTGATATGGGACAGTCAAGGCCCAGGTGAAGTGATGCCATCTTGTGTTACACTGCAGACATGGTGCTTCATGTTACCTGCTCTTGCATGCACCCAAACAGCAAACTTGAACACCAGCGGTTCCAGAGTTCCTCATGCTGGCACGCATGGCAGGGTGGCTGCCTCCACTGGAAACACAAGTGCAGGTCAGGGCAGCAGCTGATAGAGTTGAATGTGGTGCCTGGTAACTGGTGGGGTTTGCCATGGGGAAGCATTCAGATGCAGGCAGGCACTTGCAGCCAACACTGATACTGAGTCCACACCTGCCTGCACTTTGGCCATGCCCACTGAGGGTGATAAGCAAGCACAGATGTGGCATGCTGATCTCAATCCAGAAATCTCCTAGGGCATGGAATGAGTCCACTCGCAAGTGACTTTGATCCATGACCACGAGTACCTGCGATGAAAAATGCCAGACTCAGATCCATGGGTAGAAAAACTGTGAGTCATCTGAGTACTTGCGAGTTTAGGGAAACCTCCAAATACTTGTGAGTACCTGCAGGTTTTTTCTTGAATCCCTTCTTGAGTGACATGGAATTATTTATTTGGCTTACAAGGGGATCTAAGCAGCTTAAAACCCGCAGAAACTGCTCTGGTAGCAATTAAGAGCCCTCAACTCACTAAAAAAATTGTCAAATACCTGCAGGTTTGCACAAAAAATATCGAAATCCATACCCGTGACGACCTGCAGGCACATGTACCCGAACCCACGAGTCAGTAAACCCGTGGGTTTTCCCACAGTTCACCTGCAATGACTCATGGGTGACCTGGACTTGTTCCATGCCTTAAAATCTCTGGAATCTCCTGAATATGGTTGGACATATTTAGGATCATTGAGAAGGCAATTCTATATATCATTGTTGACAGTCATTTTTTGGTGCCCTCAAGGGCCTTCCAAGACAAGTCACCAGAGCAGCCTGTGGCCAGAATAAACAAGACTTATGCCCTTCAAAGTCAGCCATGTATGTCTAAGGAATATTTTACAGTTGCAACATTCACATAATTTACAACCCAGCAACAGCAGCAGAAGGGACAGGATGGAAAATGGTGATTTGGCTCTGCAGTTATGTGAGCGGCCAAATTTTACCACTGGAAAAGTGCATAGAAGCAATAAAAAATGGGGTCATGGTAAAAATATGTTGGCCTAATAACTTTTCAGCAAATAGTTTTTCAGCAAATCTGCTTCATAATAACTCTTATTTAAGGCCCTAACTAACATTCTTATAAGGATAAGGAAATTCCACCTAAGTGGTGTGGGCATGGAGTTATTTCGCTCGTCGTCGAGCGTGACTTTGTGACCCGTGACGTATTACATAAGGATGTTGGCAAGGTGTAGATCAGAAACACGTGACACAACGCGTTGCCAATATCGATACAACAAGACAAAACAGAGGTTGCTTGAACCTATTGGCAACAATTGGAAGCTAAGTGCTCAACGCTCAAAGCTCAGCTGTCGTGTCGTCTCTGAGAATTTACAAATTTACCATATTTTCAACCTCCCCATAAATCTCACCAAGCAACAAAGAATGACTTTCCCTTGATGACTCAAGATTAATTCGACTGATAATTCAAATTTAAATATGTATGCAATGCGACACAACTCTTGAACTTGGGTCCAAGCTGGAAATTCAGGCAACCGGGACCTATGTGTGGTATGGACGTAGAGAAAGCCTCATTCAGTGTAAATCGGAGCTGAGTCATGCAGCTAGGGAAAAGAAGCTCAAAGGTGACAGGAATGACCAAGCATGCATGCGGCGGTGCAAAATGCGGTGCGAAAAGACGCTTCCCCATCATCCCACGGGGATACAAAATTCAGGATGTACTTAAAGTGACACCCAAAAGTCGCGGTAAACCGATGACTAAGAACGATTACCTAAGTAAACTTAGGACTCGTAATTGGGGGAGACTCTGACATACAGAAGAACGGCGCCGTCATTGGGTGCCCCGGGCGATAACCGCATCACGATCACCGTCGTAGGGTCAAACACGGAGGCCCACAAATGACAACGATCTCAATCGCTAGAACAGGACCCCGCAGCGCCCAAGCTCTCGAATGAGTTTTCTGACGGCAATGCGGTTCAAAAATCAATGCGGTCAGGCAGTGCAAACTCACGAGGCGAACTCCGTTTCAAACCGGTTGAGGACGGGAACACGCAGAGGAGTCTGCGGCAAAGTGCTAGCGCCGATGCCCATCATACAGTGACGAAGGTGCGCGGAAGTCCGAGAATAGAGGCACCTTGATGATCTCCGTCGTAAACATGGACCGTCACCGTTCTCTCGCCCTCTTACTACAACTCCAGGCAAATCTCAGCGTCAATGGAGACCCTCCCTTTCGAGATATGGGGCGACATTTTCTCATTCGCGTGCACCGACGACGGCTCCACAGGACGTTCTCTTTCCGCGGTCTCTCGAGCTGTCCACAGCATTTCGAAACCGCTGAAGTACCAGTCAATTTGTGTTGTAGGTCCAACACGACTGTTGAAGCTGTTGGGGGTGTTGTCCGCCTTATCTTCCGACACACGGCGAGTCAGGTATCTATTCATCGCTGGCCCCTTCGATTTCGAGGGCGGAAGTGACGGCGTAGAGACTTTGCATGCCGATTCCATGATGGCAGAGTTTCGACCGTCCCAAGAAAGCACCGACAATACACTGTCCCAGATCCTGAATCTTGTGTCATCCACTCTATTCGCTCTCCATTTACACCACACTGCCACCGCCCGGCCATCACTTCTCATAGAAATTGAGCTGCCGGCACTTTCAGAGCTGGCACTGCACGGACCTTTCGTGTCTTCGGGCTCTCCATCTGAAACAGTTTTTCCTTCCCTCCGGAAAATACATCTCGCCCATTTTACCTTCCACCCGACGAACTTCCTCGCTCAGATCGTCCATGCGGCGCCGCGGCTGACGCATTTGCGGGTTCCGCAGCGGTCGTTCTCCATGTACGACATTCAGGTGGCCCTGGGTATCTTGCAGCCCACAGTGTCCCCGTCAGACGTGACACGGCTACCCCGCAATCTGAAGAAACTCGTGATAGAGAAGGATCCGATCCCGAATTTCTTGGATTCATGGGCGAGTAATATCAGAAGAAAGCAGTTTATGCAGAAGCTTCAGAAAATTGTGCGGAGTGATGCAAGAGTAGCCTTGGTGGATGGACACTATGATTGGATCTCAGTTGCCCAGGCGAGAGATCAATGGCTTGACAGCGGGGGCTGCTAGTACTTATTGTTGATTCGGCGTAGAATTGTCACCAGCGCAGGAAGTACTGCAATAGAGGCTATTAGCAACTGATGAAAAAAATTTCACCGATGAATTTTGACTGGAGATTTAATTCAAAATGAAGAGATCTTGGTAAAATTTGGTTCCACTTTTGAAACGTCATGGCGGTCTTGAGACTGGATTGAACGTGCTCAGACACTCAGGACGGCGGCTGCAACGCAGCGAACAATGAGCAAGGTGTGAGAAGCCGCTGTGGTTGGTTTATTGGGACATCCGGTCGTCCACAGGCCAGCCACTGGCCCAAACGGCTGCCCAATCTGAACAACAGCTGTGGGACGAAAAAAGTCTTCTAAATTTTTGGGCTGCTCCACAATCGAAACAAGTTTTTCGTAAATGTACAAAAATCGGTTTTTCATCGGTTGCTAATAACCTCTAATCACTCCCAGGAATTTATCGCCGAGTTGGAATTGATCAACATTTATTTGAATGCCACTGAACAAAGAGCATGGCGCAGGTAGAGGCATGAGTGAGATCCAAGGGATCGGGAGCAGTGTATTATACTATGCCTGAGAACAACTATGCTGTAAATTAGGGCGGAAAGGCTCGCAGATATCTGTACATACATCGGCTAAAAGATACCAGCAAATTTCACGCCATTAGCCCTGAGACTCGGTGACTTCCCGCGCATAGGCCGCTTGCCACCCAATTTTCGTCAGTCGTATTCAAACTGTCGGAATGAATTTGTTTCCATCCCTCCGGAAACTGCATCACGTCCATTCTTCTGGTCATCCAAACTTCCTCGCCCAGTTAGAGAAGATTGCCCAGTCTACACACAAACTAGTCTGGTTGAACAGATATTGCCCTTTACTCACTTATATCCTCTACAATATTAGAACTACTAGATATACTTCCATTCCGTCTACCGTCCATGGTATCAAAGGGTATCTTCACACCGAAACATTTACCGTCGAGTCGTCATCATGGTGCCGGTGCACCACGCCCTTCGCGCGCGGCAGATCCCACGCATTTTCGTGATCAGACGCCGATGGCAGCCGCCCGAGCTGCAGGTTGTCTTCACGCCCTTGCTGGCGTTCGAAATTCACGGGCGACGGCGCACGCCCGGCCGCAGGCGTCAGTCCGCTCCCGTCGCCAAACAGGATGGAGTTCGGGCGCGTGTTGAGCAGCAGCGCGACGTTGAGCGCGCCGCTGAGCCCGTAGATCGAGATCACCGCGAACGTCGCGGGGGGCGGCGTGTGCCCCGTGCGCCCGCCGCGGTCCTGCACGAAGCCGATCCAGCGCACGACGCTGAGCGGGAGCACCAGGATGCAGTAGCATACGGGGTAGCTGATGGTGTCAGTGTAGACGTCAATCCATGCACGTCAGCGGATGGTAGGACGCACGCGATCATGGTGTACGAGTTGCGCCGCTGCCCGCGGTCGACCTCGGTGGAGGACGTGCGGTGCACAGAGAATCGCCACCAGGAGGTCTCGCTGACGGTGATGTTCCCGCGCGCCCAGAGGAACAGCAGGAGGTACGCGAACGAGGAGAATCCGAGGGTGATCCAGAACCAGACGTACTCGCCCCAGATCCGCAGGCCAAGATACCCTTGGCCGATCCAACACCAGTACTACAGGGCGTCATTATTATTTAATCTCCGGTGACACTGGCGCGACTCACAGGTGTCGGAGACTCGTACAGATCGTGGGTGCTGCGGTGCAGCGCGTTCCCGATGGCCACTATCAGCACGACGAACAGCCAGGCGAGGCCGACGAGGATCTCGGCCAAGAAGGTGGCGCCGAGGCCCTTGCGCCACCAGACGCCCACGAACGTGAACACGGTGATCATCTGCCGACGGTCAGCGGGGCGCGGCCAAGCGAGTATGTACGACGCACGAGGGTGGTGATGGCGACGGACGTCTCGCCGAGCTGCTGCACGACGCCTTGCGCGGTACAGAACGCGCCGACCTCGACCTTGCCCGCGTGCACCCAGCGCGCGTCCATGACGGCGCCGATCGCCTGGATGAGGTCCGCGACGAAGAGCGAGAGCATGAGCACGTCCATCGGCTCCTGCACGATGTAGCACTTGCCCGTGCGCCGGATGTGCCGAATCGCATTGCGCTGTGGAGAGATCGGCTAAAAAAAGTGGAGTCGCTTGAAATTGAGATGACGTACAGTGATGAGGGTGAACACGACGAGAACGCGAGGACCGAAATGACCCCCGCCTCGGATGTGATCTGAGGGCAGCTCAACGGCGTGTCCTAGGAGCGTCAACACGAACCGCGCACCGTGAGGCCGATGCTGTCCCCGCGGGTAAGGCAGAAGATGGACGGATCAGTGAGCGAGCGTGTGTATTCGTCGAGGTCGCAGACGATGCCAGGCGGCACGGGCATGGGGAGGGGGAGAGCGCGGGGGCGGGCGCCTGCAGCTGGCGGTGGGGCATCCACGAGCGGGAAGAGCTAGAGTCCAAGATTCAAAATCTTCTTTATTACATCGGCGAGATAAGGCGGCCGGACGCGATGGGACGCATGTGGTCGCTCGTTGTGGCGTGTGCGCTTTACGGGCGTCCCACCTTCATCGGCGGCAGTTGTGCGTGAACGTGGACATATATGTTCCGTGCAGGAGGAGCAGAAACAAGAGCAGAAGGTCCCAGCTGACATTTAATGACCGGGTACCAGCCTGAGATTGTGATCATGAAAAATTCAACCCAAGCTCATTTCAATCGATTCACTGGCCTCCCACTCAAAGAAAGACGCTATAGATATCCTTTTGGATTAGCCCAAGATATGTAATGACACTGCAATTCAGTTGCAGCATGTATTTCTGGTTCTTCTCAGGGACGATAAGCCGCCCTGAAAATACCGTTGTCAAGAAGTACCTATGTAGGGCATACCCTTGCACTGAGTGCAGTTGGCCGCCGCACTTAAGGTTCACAAATCGGCGCTTGTACGTCTTGCTTTCGGTCAGCAGGTCCGCAGACCAGCAGCGCTGAGATACCCACCCAGCTCCGGTCTGATATCCGACCGACATTGCATACAGCTAGCGCTGCCGTTGAGTACTTCCAATCGCAAGTTCTGACAGCCACCAAATCAGCGATGATCGGCGCTCATCTGCCAGCTTGTCGTGGTTGCCTCGCATTTTGTCGAGGCCGCGCTTTTATGCGAGCTTGTTTACTGAGTCCCTCCGTGTCCTCCGGGTATGATATTGGTATCGACAGTGAACATGGGATGCGGGGTATATATTTTGCAAGCCAATCGGGATTCTCGGACGTCGGGAAGTCCAGGCACAAGTTGAAGTAGGCTCAAAGGATGGCACGGAACACGTCGGTCGGCTCGAAGCTCTGCACCTTCGGACAAACACGGCAAGTTGTTTATCGCGCGAACGGCTGATTTTCCGGAGAGATAAAGATCAAATGTGAAACCGGAGGGGCTGAAATATACTGTACCCAAGGGCTAAAAGACACCACCAATATTTGTCCTGCAAATTGTTGTACCAAGTTGTGCTTGTGTTGTAGCGTGAGATGGCCCCCCGACCGATAAAATCTATCACTGGGTGCCCTAGACTGCCTAGAATCTGACTAGCATTTTTGATGACATTTGTCAAGGGTGGCGACGCCCCCACACGGATGGGATCGACAATAGGAAGGCAATCAAATTTTGGACGTGTCTGCACAGTAAAATCATACAATTAAATCATGTTTGCTCACGATCCGCTTGTATGATTTCATTCCTTTTGACGGCCTCTCTGGATCAGAAGGAATCAACTCCGGCAAGTTCGGAAAGGGACCAAACTCAATTACTTACTGTATCTGAAGCTGCGTATCAGAGGACGGATTAATCGGCGGCGAACTTGTGGGTCCACCGACGCTGGCTGTGCAAGAAATCTGGGTTTCAAACTCCAACGTCGTTCAGGTTTATGCCTTATGTAGTCAGTCGACGTAGCCGGGCGGTACTCGATTTCATGGCCATGGTGTGCGGAATAGCGGGGAAAATAAACATCTTGGCGATTCGGAAATCTCGTGTCCTGGTGTCGAACCCAGACGGTCAGCAAAAACTCAGCATGGCACCTGGATCCGACTGAGACAATTCCTCTGCATTGACAATCAACCTGAGAGACACCATTCTTCAAGTTGAGAGCTTCACTTGCAGGCCTAAATATGTGAGCGCCAGCCCGAAAAACGTTGTCGAAGTGGGGTGCAAAGAACAGAGTCTCCAATAGCGGGGGTGATAATCATCTTGGGCTTTCGGAAATCTCATACTTACTTATCCAGTAGTATAATCCAGACAGCACGCGTACAAAACGGTCGGCAAAATCTCGTCACCGCACGCAAACCTGACTGAGACAATTCCTCTGCAATGAACAGAACAACCTGAGAGCGGCCTGCCCTGGTCTGAGATCGGACACGATACCTTGTGCCATTTTTTATTCCTGTTTCATTTCAGCAACGGTCTTGTCTGAAACACCAGGCTAATTGATATTGATGCAGTTCTACAGCGCTATGCAGCATTATGGGGTGCTGGACAGTGAAGGCATTGTCGGCATATTTGAGACGACACAAGAGGGAGGGCTCATGTCGCCGGTTTCGAGGCACAGCTTTGATAGGGATCTTGTCATGCAC
Source organism: Mycena sp. CBHHK59/15 (assembly GCA_029204085.1). Classification (NCBI taxonomy): domain Eukaryota; kingdom Fungi; phylum Basidiomycota; class Agaricomycetes; order Agaricales; family Mycenaceae; genus Mycena; species Mycena sp. CBHHK59/15. The sequence continues at coordinate 756,658 of JARGXW010000009.1, forward strand.
AATTCATTAAAAAGGCTTTCACGAGCCGACCGATCAGAGGATCGACAGGCAAACGCGCGGATCCGAAGCGATGACAGCAGGCGGTCTCACAGCCTTCAAGTTTGTTTTTCCGTTTTTTCTGAGAAGTTGCACCAGATACTAGAGGATTTCAAGCTGGCTTCGTCGGCCGCGTTTCGAACGGCATAAGAGACCCGGACGCGGCGCCTTAGACCTCTTGTACGAAACCAGTGCGATGAAACCGGGGCGCTACGGGAGGAGCTTGGGCTGCGTTCGGCGACACGTAATGGCGCGGACTTGCAAGTCTGGATTAGGCAAGTGATTTGTGCCTCTACGCTTGAAAGGTTTGGGCGCTATTCAAAACGTTTAAACGCTGTCAACGATGAACGATACGGCCGCAATACGGAGAGTACAGAGAGGGGCCCCCACACTCCCACATGACGCTTATTCCGATCTTGGTTTTTGGCTTGGCGTCTCTGGACCTTTTGCTACTTGATGCATCTCGGGCACACCACGCCGCTCATTTTTTTTACCCTGGCTAGCCCATTCCCGTGTCTGTCGTTCGCCTGTGCCATATATTAGTCCCACCCTCACACTCGTTCTACCCTCACCTATACCCGGCCCACAATGTCCCCCTCCCCACTCATTCTCGTGCTCGTCTCCCTCACTTGCTCATGTATTCATGCCCAGATAATCACTCCTACTATCCTCAGCCCACCCAGCCAGCCCTCGCAGACCGGCGCCCTAGGCGAGTTCCAAATTATCGGCGACACACTCGTCAGTGCACAGCAGGTCACTTTCGCGTGTTTCCTTTCCAAAACTGCCCGTTTACGCGTCGTTCTGTGCTAGCTCTTCCTCGGCACCCTGGACAAAGTCTTCATCCTCGATAAGGTCGAGAACAACCCCGCCCAGATCGATGGCCACCCCGCGTGGGCGTCAGGTCCGTACTCCCGATTCCCGATCTTCCCCGCGCGACTCTGATGCCCCGCAGAACTCGCCCTCGGGGCCAACAAACAGCGTGCGATGAACGCCGTCACGAATACCTTCTGTGCGGGCGGGACCGTCCTCGGCGACGGCACCTGGATCAACATCGGCGGGAACAAGGCCGTCACGTACGGAGGCGACCCGACCAACGACGCGTCCGGCGGGGGTCCTTACGATGACCCTGACGGCGGGAAATCGTAAGCATCTGCCCCACTCTTTGATTCCCGCGTCGCTAATCTATGCAGGATCCGGTCTGTTTACAGCGGGAGCGGTTTCTATCCGTAGCTAACTTTTTTGGTCCAGTGAACTAGCTCCTACCGATGACGGGGAATGCGACTGGACTATCGCGAAGCAAATGACGACCCGTCGGTGGTACCCTACTGTGTAAGTTTTGTGGTCGCTTTCCTTTCTTCTCAGTTGCTGATATTTTCCTCAGAGAAACCCTCGAGGACGGCACCGCGATCATCGTAAGTCATCCCCCCACCTTCATCAACTAGCCGTGACATCTCCGACCCCAGATCGGCGGGTGCAACGATGGCGGGTACGTCAATGACATCAACCAGGACAACCCCACGTACGAGTTCTATCCCTCCACCGGCGCGCCCATCACCTCCCCCTTCCTGCAAAACGCGCTCCCCATCAACCTCTACCCGCTCACCTGGCTGCTGCCCTCGGGCAAGCTGCTCATGCAGGCGAACTGGGCGACGACGCTCCTCGACCCGCGCACGCACAAGGAGTACGCGCTCGACGACATCCCCGACGCCGTGCGCGCGTACCCCGCGAGCGCGGGCAGCCTGATGCTCCCCCTCACGCCCGCGAACAACTGGACCGCGACGATCCTCTTCTGCGGCGGCTCGGACATGTCGGACGGGCAGTGGGACAGGGACTGGGACATCGCGGGGTACGCCGCGAGCGCGTCGTGCGTGCGCATCACGCCGGACGTCGCGCGCGCGTACACGCGCGACGACGCGATGCCCGAGGGGCGCTCGATGCCGAACCTCATCGCGCTGCCCGACGGGCGCGTGCTGTGCCTCAACGGCGCGCGCGCGGGGACCGCGGGGTACGGGAACGAGAGCTGGGCGGTGGGGATGTCGTATGCGGACAAGCCGGCGCTCACGCCCGCGATGTACGACCCCGCCGCGGCGCCGGGCGCGCGGTGGAGCAGGGCGGGGCTCAAGGCGAGCACGGTCCCCCGCATGTACCACTCCTCCGCGACGCTCCTTCCTGATGGTGCGCGCGCTTCCCCTTTCCCCCCATTCCTGTTCGCTGATCACAATAACGCGCACCAGGCGCCGTGCTCGTCGCCGGCTCGAACCCGAACAGCGACTACAACGTGGGCCCCGGGGTCAAGTACCCGACGGAGTACCGCATGGAAAGGTTCTACCCGTCGTACTACAACGAGCGGCGGCCGCAGCCGGCGGGGCTGCTCTCGCAGCTGTCGTACGGCGGCGCGCCGTTCGACGTGACGCTGTCGTCGGACGACCTCGGCGGCGACGCGCATAATGCAGCGAACGCGAGCGTCGTCCTCATCCGCACGGGCTTCTCCACGCACGCGATGGTGCGCCCCCCCCCCTTCCCAGGGGCGCAATAAAGCTAACCCAATAACCCACCGCAGAACATGGGCCAGCGCTTCGTGCAGCTCGACGCGACGTACACCGCCTACGGCGCGAACAACACCGCGACGCTGCACGTCTCGCAGCCGCCGCCGAACCCCGCGATCCTCGCGCCGGGGCCCGCGCTGCTCTTCGTCGTCGTGCGCGGCGTGCCGAGCGTCGGCGTGCAGGTGATGGTCGGCTCCGGCGCGATTGGGACGCAGGCGGTGCTGGCGATTGGGGATCTGCCGGCGTCGAGCTATGTGCCGGCGCCAGCGGCTGCCGGGGGCGGGTCGAGCGCGCAGGGGAGTGGGAGTGGGGCGAAGAACGCGGGGGTGCGGAGCAACAACGGACTGGGCTCGGGCTCGGACTTGGACTGTTTGCGCTTGGCGCACGGACGTTACTCTGCTAGCTTTTGGACTGGGACTTGAATTGTGCGTACATACACTCGCCAATTACTCACGTTCGTTGCACATAATTACCACTATTATTTACATTGTATTTTACTGTACAGACTACCTACGCACAGTGTACAGATTACTTGCATTTATATTTACATGCGTACATACTGAGCACTACGGAGCATTATTATCTTCACGATTTCTATGTTGTATCTTCCTAGCTTGTGGTGGAAGTCTCTGAAAAGGGGCGGGAGGTCCATTTGAAATCGATCGGAAGCGGCTTGAACTCATTCTCTCACCCACATCGGGGATTTCTATCGACTCCGACTGAAAGTCTGAGCGCTGGTCCCCCGACCTTGCTTCCCGAGCTGCGATGCTCTACCTTGTATGCTTCAATCTAAATTAGTGCCAAGTGGACGCGATGCTGGTACATGCCTCGGAGCGCTGGCGACAGCTGCCAATGTTTAAACAGGGGATTATAGGATAGCAATGGCAGGCGGTCGCTACTCGCCGCTACATACCTAAGTAGGTGAAATTGAACGCGGGGGCTGGATCCCGACATCTCCAACCTGACTGCTGTATCGTTGAAATTTCTGGACTAATTTCCACAACCGTGTCACTCCTGGCAGCGAGGCTGAAACCGAGAATCCTTCGCCTTGACTGACCGCCTCAATTGTGCCAGTCCTTGTAGCGAAACTAATCAGGCGCACTACTTGGGTTCTCGGGTTATCGGCTGTTCTCTTTCTGTTCGAGCCACCACTTACAACTCTTATACTGTGAGGGCCATTTTTCCTGGGCTTCTGTGCCTTTCATCATGTCCTCGCCTGCTCTGACTCCGGAGTCAAGCATACTTCAAGTGAGAGAACCATTCACACAATATTGACGCACAGTTATTTAGTCGAGATTTTTGAGGACTGACCGTGTTTATAGCGCTGTTGGAGCTATCCAAGACACAGTTCAAGTTTGGGATTGCTTCGGCATTCCGTCTCGTCATGGACGGACCGTTGAACAACCGTCAAGAGTGAGCACCGCCAGAGCAGACTCAGTAGATCCCAAGCTGACTTCCGTGTGAGATTTAAGCATGCCAAAAATGGCTAGCTGGGATTGAAGAGATGTATCTCGGGCGCCATCAATATTATGGACTTGTTGATGCGCAGCACACTGATCCGCTATAATTTATTATTTCTCCTTCGCCGTTTCCTCTTGCTCGGCCTCCGGAATGGGATGAGGCGCTAGACACAGAATGAATCACCCGTATACACAAGAGAGGAATACGCCCACCCATAAGCTCCTTCACCGCACGCTCCCCGACCTTGAGCACGCGTTTGCACGCCATTTGCCACACCCCGACACTAACAGACCCTGCCAGAATGTAAGAAAATGAAACATAGACCAGGAACAGCAGAACGCACCCGCAGGAGCAAAAGGCAGCGCCAGCCACCACCCAAGAGGACCGAACCAGCCGGCCGGCAGGTAGAATACCGCGGCCTTGCGGTACCACCACCCCACCGCAAACTGTAGCCCAGTCGTCAATATCCACACTGCTGAGTTGAACCGGAGGGCGAAGCCGCCTTTGCGCGTGGAGATCTCTCCGTCTGGCAGCGCGTTATATTCAGGTTTCAAGCGTCACGAAAGGGCGGTAGACAGACTGAGTTTCTCGAGGTCCGCGAGGCCTTTGTCCACACTCCGCCGCAGCTTCGCCCATTTGGCAAACTGGTCCTGCGCGCTTGTCCTGAGCAGCTCTGCCTTGAGTGCCAGCACGTCGCTCTTGAGCTTCCGTTGCCGCGCCGCGGTACTTGAGTGGAACACCCGCAGGTACACTGCGTACACCTATGTCATGTACGTGTCAGGGCCTCAAGGTGGCGCCGACAGTGTCTGGGACGCACGAGCTCGAGGAGGACCGATTGCCCTATCCACGCGATTAGCTGCGTCACGAAAACCAGCGCGAAGATCGTGAAGAGCAGAGACATGCTGAAATGTGATTATGTAACAACATGTGTTTCGGATTACGTGGCACCACCCGACCTTATCTTATCTGGTGCCTAGTTCACACGGTTTATCAGTGCTCAGGTTCAGTTCTAATTCATGTAAGTACAGTCGAACTTGTCTTAACCCATACCCCTCATAACCCATAATCTGCTAAATACCATACATTTTTGGTGTCCACCTAGGTGGTTCTCAATTAAAACCCATAAATCTCTTATACTCCATAATCCATACAGTTTCCGGGCACAAAACCCATAAATCACCCCTATCTTGTATTCATTATTGTGTATTGTTCTTTGCTTGCCACGAGCTTTTTGCCTTGCCGCTCACCATGGCACCTCATCCGTCGCTGGCCAGTCTCAAAAAAGGTCTTTCCAACCTCAAGGAGAAGGTAAAAAAACATCGAGATGCCCTTCTGGAACGGCTTGATAAGCAAGAGAAGATCACACCCGCGGACGAAGCCTGGCTTGACAATGATGCGAATCAAGTGGATGCAGATGCCATTATTGAGCAGCTCGAGAATGCGTCCGATTACGAGTGTGGGCTCTCGCGCCTGGATTCCGAGGGAATTCGAGTCGTTGAAACCTTGAAAGGACTCACTGGTGAAGTGGTACAGAAGGTTGCTGCAACCGTGTCGGGCAAGAGGAAAAGTGTGTCCATTGGCCAGCTCGTTTTGAAATTGACACTGACTCTCCTGGTAGGGCCGGAGGAGCGTAAAAAACCTGAGAGGGGAGCAAAGGCTCTGCCTGCACCTGTCTTCACCAAAAAGGAGAACACGACATTAGCTCAGCGCATCCAGATCTTGGATTGGCATCACAAGCAGGCGAAGCCGAGTGAAAAGAAGACGGTGGATCACTTTGACCGCCTTTACCCCAACTTACGCATCAAGCAGCCCCTGCTTTCCGACTGGTTAAAGAATGAGAAGAAGTGGCGGGATCAGTGGGAAGAGGCACAACAACGTGGCAGGTCCGGAGAGGCAAAGCGTGTGAAGCAGGTCGAACACCCGGAGGTGGACGACATGCTGGAACTTTGGATTGCCAAGGCGATGAGCGATCGTGTTCATCTCAGTGGGGAGATCATTCGTGAGAAATGGACACGCTTTGCTGATCTGGCTGGCATCCCCGCAGACGAGAGACTTGCACTGAGTTCGGGCTGGCTGGATGCGCTCAAACGGCGTTGTGGATTGAAGGAGTTCAAGCGTCATGGCGAGGCGGATTCCGCCGATGCTGCTGATATTGAAGCTGACAGGAAGCGCATTCAAGAGCTCATCTTTCATGAAGGCTATGAACTGCGCAACATTTTTAACATGGACGAGACAGGTCTTTTCTGGGCGTAAGAATTGTTTCTCTCCAACGATATGGCACTGATTTTTTTCGTGCAGTATGCCTCCTGATCGCAGTCTCATGGACCGACAGATGTCAGGTGTCAAAGGCGTCAAGAAACGAATCACGTATGCACTGACAACCAATGCCAATGGTTCCGAAAAGTTACCGCCATTCATTATCGGTAAAGCCGAGCGTCCGCGTGCATTCAACAAGAAATATGGCTCCGAACTCGGCTTTTTGTATCGCAACAACGCCAAAGCTTGGATGACCACTGTTCTCTATCGAGAGTGGCTGCGTAACATCGACAACAACATGCGGCTGGCAAAACGGCACATTCTTCTCTTGCAGGACAACTTCAAAGGTCACGATGCACCATCTGATCTTACCAACATCTGTGTGGAAAATTTTAGTCGTAATCTCACTGCCCACGTTCAGCCGATGGACGCTGGAATTATCCGGTGCTTCAAGTCCCATTATCGCCGCCTTTTCATGCAGCGTGCTCTGGACCGTTATGACGAGGAAATCACGCCAGGACAGATTTACGACATCAACCAGCTCGAGGCCATGCAGATTGCAGACATGGCTTGGAGCGCCGTTTCTTCCCAGACCATCGCCAACTGCTGGATAAAATCTGGCATCCTTCTGACAACTTCCACAGCTGCCACCATCCTGTCGGACCTTGATGATGAAGCTGATTCACCTGAGACCGCCCTTTCAAAGGTTCTGGATGAGCTTCAGGTGCTCGGGGCTCTCCAGAAGGGGAATCGGCTTGATATTTCGGCACTCATTGACGTACCCGAGGAGCAGGTGATGGAGGATGCATCTGATGAAGATATTTTTGAGGCAGTACAAAAGATGCGGGCTGACCAGGAGAATAGGGAGATCAATGGCGGGGACGACAACCATGGGGATTCAGCTGGAGAACCGAAGCCAACCCGAAAAGAAGCCTTGCAAGCTGTGTCGACATTGCGCAAATACCTCGAAGATGTCGATGGAGCATTTGCCCGCAAGCTTGAACTGGGTCTGTCAACATTCGGATGTGAAACACAATTGGAGCACTCCCGTGAACTTGTTTCGACTTCCATTACAGATTATTTCAGTGCTAAAGTTAGCTAGGAATATTTTTTGATTTTATTTTATTTTTAGAGCAATTTTTTTTCAACCTGTTGAAACCCATAGACCGTGATAACCCATACTTTGACCTGTCCACCAGGGGGTATGGGTTAAGACAAGTTCGACTGTAGACGTAGTGGCCATTATCCAGGGCTATGGTGGTCTATAGTGGGCTATGAAGGTGGATGGCCGATCTATGTGGGTCTATGGTGCACTATCGGGGTCTATACATCCAGACCCATTACTAGGATGGTCTATTCTGAGCTTTGAGATTTGAGCCATTGCTATCAGATGTTGAATAGAAACGACTCACATTGGAGTTGCATTTTAATAAATACTGAAGCGCAACTTGAATGGCATCATGATCTGTTCCGGGTATGAGGATGGTACATTGTCACTGCCTGCTTCACGGGATTTTAGTAGGAGTTTATGTAATGTCAAGTGTAAAATATTCTCCCTCACAGGCTGCATTCTGCAAAGAACCTTGATATTCAGAAAATGATACAGCTCTAGACAATATTGAGTTAGTGTACACTGGTATAGTAGTGTGCAGGCGCAGTTATATTATATGACTCACAGCAAGTGGTGCCAAGAGCCAAGCCAAATGATGCAGTGTTTTAAACTCCTCCATCAGGACATGCGTCCTTTGATGCTTCACCCACCCGTCCCTCTTGACTTTCCCCTCATTGTCGCTCTCCACATCGCAGGCACTTCGCTGGCCTTTGGCTTTCAAATCTCCAAGCAAATCCCAATGTCATCAAGTTCAAGACCCCCTCAACTTACATGCAACATCTGTCCCTCCCCTGTCAAGATTCATCAAGCACCCCACTGGATGTCCGACGATACTAAGCATGCTTGCAAGCCCTCAAGATCCTCCCCACCTCCCACAGGTGGTCCAGTGAATGGCTGGCTTCACTTTCAGGACAAGACATGCAAACCTTACTCAAACCCTTCAGACACTTTAAGTGTATGGTCCCTTGGATTTCCTTCAAGTTTCGTCAAGGCCTTGCTTCCATTGTAATCCCTGGAGTGCACTCATTATCTCTGCCACCAGTTTCATTCTGTGCTAGTTCTCGATTACAGTTAGGGTTTTCGCTGCCTTGCCGTTCAGGTATCTATGCCAGTTATGTACAATCTTGTGCAATATAATTTATTTCTTGAATACATCCCCATGTTTTCTCCTATATCCTGAGAACTATAAGAACTATCAGAGCTATGCTGGCTATGGTGTCTACCTGACTATGATAGATCAAGTGGTGTCTATGGTGGTCTATGTGGTGGAAACCACCCCTCTACCCTGTCTATCATAGACATGAGTCTGCTATGTCATCTTTCCCATCTTTTTTGGGCTATCTGGGTCTATGGTACAGTTTCAGATTTTCCTGATGTTCAAGACACTTAAAGACACTTATAGATAGACAAAAAGACAGATCATAACTAGTTTATTGCTATATACAACAACCTAGCTAGTATGGAGGTGTATTGCACATGTAGATTACTCAGAGATCCGTCAGGCGAAAAGCATACAACGATCCCAGGGTGAAATACAACCTTGGGGAGAACGACATGGAGCTGCCGACATCCTGAGGAAGAATGGCCAACATCAGCAGGAGACCAGCTGCAAGAGGACCTGGGGAAGGCATGAGCAACTTGGGATGAGGTGACATCATTGTGTGCAGGTCGGTGGTGTATACAGTGATCATGGGAGCTGTAAGCCAAAATGTGAGAAAGGACTAGCAGACAATAAAGAATACCTTAATAGCACTGAAGGATTGCAACATTACAGCATCATATCCCTGAATCAAGAGAGACCTGTAAGCAAGGGCCAAGTTAGTAGGCCACAAGCAGCAGACAACGTGAACAACACGGGGATGAACAAGGAATGCCACAGATGGCTCAAAGCGATACAACATGGGGGAAGCAGTAGCCACAGACAGCGTAAAAGCGATGCAGCACATGGATAACTGTTTGGAAGGCCATCAATGTCAGGGGCCTGGAATCAGAATCTTGAATGGGAAGCAGTGCCAGCAGAGGTATACTTTAGGACCAGCAATGAAGATATATGGCCAGTTTTCGGTGATGAGAGTTCCATCTGTACCAGGGCCGTTTTGTCTTCTGATCGCGGTGTACAAGCCTGGATACAGATGAGTGGGGTAAGGCAAGTGAGGGGCACAGGCCTGCCAGATTTAGGCTGCATAGACTTGGAGTAGACTTGTGTTGACAGGGATGAGGCAGAGGGAGGACATGGTGGAAGTGGGAAGGAGGAAAGTAGGGCATGGAACGAGTCTGCTTGCGGGTGACTTGGATTTGTGACCACAAGTACCTGCACAGAAAAATGTGTAAACTCATTTTTCAGTAAATATAATTGGCTTGTAAATGGTGGTCGTTGGCTTATGATATTGTGATTCATGGTTAGTGGTTGTGGTTGATGGTTGGCTGGTCACATGCTCAGACATGATTCAAAATCATACTAAATAGATAAAAACTTTGCAGTTCAAATTTACCTTAATGTCTATCTCTCAGAACTGCTTTTAAAAACATCATATTTGATGAGCTTCGGAAGATTCTGTTTCTTGCGAGGATAAACATATAATTCAATAGGGTTTACCTCTGCACACTTGAGAGACATCACTTATGATAATCATTAGCCACCCAAGATGCATGGCATTGTGTAAGAAGTTGTGAGAGGCACTGGTTGAACATTTCAAGTTTTGCACTGAAAAATTTGGTGAAAAATGTTTTGAATTTTACAGTAATTTTTCGCCAAAAAAGTAGGTGAAAAACTTGAAACATTTTGGTGACCTTTTTGAACCTTGTGAAAAATTTCTGAAAAAGTGCTGAAAAAGTTTTGAAGTTCAAAAAATTCATGAAGAAGTTACAAGTTTTTCACTTGGTTTTTCACTGAAAAATTGCTGTAAAATTCAAAACTTTTTTCACTAGTTTTTTCACCAAAAAACTTGAAATGTTCAACCAGTGAGGTAGAATTAACTTACATTAATCTCAATAGTTACAGACTTTTATGCCACCCCAATTTAAGAAATTTGAGGACATAGTATCTTTGGCAAAGTCTCACTGGTTGAACATTTCAAGTTTTTTGGTGAAAAAACTAGTGAAAAATGTTTTGAATTTTACAGCAATCTTTCAGTGAAAAACCAAGTGAAAAACTTGTAACTTCTTCATGAATTTTTTGAACTTCAAAACTTTTTCAGCACTTTTTCAGAAATTTTTCACAAGGTTCAAAAAGGTCACCAAAATGTTTCAAGTTTTTCACCTACTTTTTTGGCGAAAAATTACTGTAAAATTCAAAACATTTTTCACCAAAATTTTCAGTGCAAAACTTGAAATGTTCAACCAGTGTCTGTTGAAAGGTCCATTATAATATTAATTTTACTTGGCAGTCTTGGGCCTGGCTAGGAGAGAGTAATTATTATTGATCTACTCTTTTGCATTAAGATCTATACCTGTAGCTGGATAAAAGGCAGGAGAGTGAGTCTGAGGAGAGTCTTAAAAATAGTTGGATGATAGATAGCTGAGAGAGTGCCCCAAATGTAGGATGCAATACAGTAACTAGTGCACATTCACATGTTTGGGGATGAGTCTGAGGGAGAAAATCTTATTTCTTATAGCGATGTTCACATTTATGCATTGTCAAATACAGTTGAGGTTCTGTGGGAATGTTTTTGGTCATGTCCGAGGTCCCAATATCACTGGTTGAACATTTCAAAATTTTCACCTTCTTTTTCAGTGAAAAATGTCGTTTATTTTTCACACATTTTTCACTGAAAAGCAGGTGAAAATTTTAAAACATTTTCATCACTTTCTTATTTTATTTCGAATTTTTCACCTTGAATTGAGAAAGTGCTGAAAAAGTTTTAAAATTTTCACCTTCTTTTTCAGTGAAAAATGTCTGAAAAATAAACAACATTTTTCACTGAAAAAGAAGGTGAAAAAATTGAAATGCTCAACCAGTGTATGGAAATGATCTGCATGATCCGATTTCAGAACCACTGACCAACCACCAAGCACAACCAAGGAACAAACAAAGATGTACCATCCTTAGACCACAACCAGGCTCAAAACCATAACTCACAACCTGAAACCTACCACCAAATAATTTTCAGCAATAAAAAACATCATAAAAATGCCAAACTTGGATGAGTCGGATTTGCAGGTCAAAAACCAGCTAGTCATATGAGTACCCACGAGTTTGTGGAAACATGCAGGTACTTGTGAGTACCTGCAAGTTTTATGACCATTTCATGTCTTGAGCCTTTATTTTATGACATAGAATTATTTATTTGGTTCACAATAGGTGTTAAACTGTTGAAAACTTTGAAGAAGTTCCTCTAACAGTAATTTAGAGCCCTTGGTTCACTCAAAAAACCTGTCAAATACCCATGGGTTTTGCACAAGAAAATACCAAAATCTATACCCAGATCCATGGCTACCTGCAGTTATGAGTACTTGAACCCACGAGTGGGCAAGCCCATGGGTAACCCAGACTCATTCCATGCCTTAGAGGAAAGCATACAAACCATCCATCAACTGATTCCATCATCTGCACAGACCATGAGCGGAGTTTGAAATGACTGAGTGAATTTCACGATCAAGTCTTCTTGTGGCAGTTTGTTTCCCCCAATATTGCTATGGCGCTTCTGGCCTTGGGTATAGTGTATGTATATATGTTCAATAGGAATTCGAATAGTATCTGACACCCTCATACTGCCTTCAGATGCCTCGAGAATAAAAAACAGCCTGAGGGTACTACATAGGTAAAGTTGAAGGTCAGCGACTCGGAATCAAGCAGTCAAGTGGTGCTTTTGTCATTCAGGATACCCTCCAGCAAAAGTTGATCATCATTTCGGATTTTGCTGCAGAAAGTATTGATCTTGCAAAAGATCCTGAGTCAAAGATGTAAGATGAAAACTCAAAGACAAAGATGGGAAAAATTGCCTTCTCAAAGACAAAAGATGTGCAGCTTAAGACAAAGACACTCTAAGACAGCCACCAAAGACAAAAGATACCAAAGCAGAATGTGTTGTTTTACTGATGCTGTGCAGGTTGTTGAAAGCAAATCTTGGCAAGATTTCTTGATTATCTTGCAGCAACTATTCATTTCATTTGGAATCTGGGTTTTGAAAATTCACCACCATTTAGCTGTACAGGCCCTCATGATCTCAATTTTTTCTTCTGCTGTGCAGGACCACAGGTGCTCATTAGCTCAATATCTATCTGTTTGTGCTAAATGCATGTATGTACCATGGATATTGTTATTTTCTCCCACTGAATGTTGGCATTTGGGCTTCCATCCACCCATAATTGATCCAGGCTTCATCCAGGCTTTGAATGTATTCAAAGTTCTGTGGCTCCTGGCCAGCAAGCATGTGATGTGAGGCTGCACTATGTTTGCCCACCGTTGAGAGCATACACAAGACACCAGACTTTAGACACTTAGTCTACCACACCACACCCAAGCCACAACAGTAGTTCACTCTGCAAGGTCCTATGCACAAATTTCAAGTACCTGTGCGACAAGGTATTACACAGTCTGCTGCCTCGCAGAGTCACTCCACCTCAGTCTGCAACCTTCTACGACTAACTGTCCAAGAATTATGCTGTCAGATGGCTCCAGAGTCACTCTGCCATGTTCCGTGACTATCTACGACCAAGAATTGCACTGTCCGCTGGCTCCAGAGTCACTTCACCACATTTTGTGACTGTCTACAAGCAAGTCCGACCAAGAATTCCACTGTCCACTGGATCCAGAGTCACTCTGCTACGTTCCACGACCGTCTACGAGCAAGTCCAACCAAGAATTGCACTGTTTGCTGGCTCCAGAGTTGCTCTGCCACGTTCCACAACCATCTATGAGCAAGCCCAACCAACAATTACACTGTCTGCCGGCTCCAGAGTCACTCCACCATGTTCTGCAATCATCTATGACCAAATCCGACAAAGAATTACACAGTCCGCTGGCTCACAGAGTCATTCTGCCTTCAAGAAACTCAGTCCGTGACCTGTCCGACAAGGAATTACACAAGTCTGCTGGCTTGCAGATTCATTCTGCATATGAAGAAAATATTCTGCCTGCTTGTACACTCATTTCGCGGGCATGTATGGCCACACCACACTCTACAAACACAATCTGCAAACTCATACAGCTGTCCTACAAATAAGACATTCAGTCTGCGGTGTGATGGGGACTGCGGTTCTACTGGATGCAGGGTAGTATTTGCAAGTAAAATAGTGTCCATCCTCTAGAGGGAATGAATTTTACAGCCTTAAGTTGAGATGGAGGGCTTAGGTATTGTGTTATTTAAAATCTTCTGTGTCTGTTTGAATGAAGGTTAGTTGGTTAATGTGATACTTATGATACGTCTGATGGGGGTCCAGAGTTCCCAATGATATTGTTTCGCACTACTGGTACATGGCAGAATTGTCTCCACTCGTGTAGGAAGCACTAGGTCACCCTTTTAAGACCTCTACCCTTCACCGGATATGTTGATACAAATCTGGGGCCTTCTCGGAGGATAGATGGTGAATTCCATTCTACAGGCAGAGCTGTTAAAAAGCCTCTGTCACAATGCAGGTTCACTTTGTAAGTCTCCAAGGATGTGTAGTTTTTATGGGTTTTAATGGAATGGACGCTCTCCGCTTTTGAAAGCAAGCGGAAGAATAATGTCTGCAGGTCTCCAATCATGCTCCTCGGTACGGCGAATGATTAAACATAGAAGGTGGATGCTTCAACAGGCTACATGAAGGATGTGGATGGCTCCTTGGAGGGTCCACACCCTTTGGAACACTAATATCGTTGACAGGTTTTGAAACGGAGAACAGATCTGGGTAATTGATTCGTTTCCGCTCAGTCGTTTGGGGTCAGAATGGATCTGTAGCAAGGACTGGCACCGTACCAGAGCTCTTTTGGAGCTTTACGGTATAAATCTGTTGGTGGGTCATGCCTCTCAGGACCTGGAGAGGACTGAAGAGTTTGTGAAGTGCCTAGAGGACAACACTTCTGGGGATTATTCTTGTTCAGAATGGACGATGAGTAAAGAAGAGAGCCCCTGGTGACCAGTGAACTCTATAGTTTGGCAGGTTCCTACTATTCTGCTCTAGTCTAGGACAGTAGCAGAAAGCGGGGGAGTTCGGAGATGCTTTCTCCAGATACAGTGGGTGGTATTTATACTGTATCTAAAGTCCATGTGATTTTTCCTTATTCCGACAACTCCATTCATCTTTCTGACGATCGGGAACAGGTCCCCCTCTTCCTGCTCTCCCTCCTAGTTGTGCGGAATCATTGTATGAGCTTGCAGACTGATTTCCTAGTATACGGAATGGCTCTGCAAGCCAGCGGACTGCATATGTCTTCGTCAGACATGTTGGAAATGTTTGCAGTGTGTTTCTTGTAGGTGGAGTGACTCTTCGAGCATGCGGACCGTGTAATTGTCAGTTGGAATTGATCATGGATGGTCACAGAACGTGGCGGAGTGATCCCTGGGCCAGTGGACAGTGCAATTCTTGGTTGGACTTGGTCATAGACAGTCGCAGAGCATGGCAGAGTGACTCTGGGGCTGGCGGACGATGCAAATCTCGGTCGGACTTGGTTGTAGACAGTTGCGGAGTGACTCTGGGGCCAGCAGACGATGCAAATCTTGGTCAGACTTGGTTATAGACGATCGCAGAGCATGATCTTATGCGTAGGACATTGCGAAACGAGCTGTGTGGGTCGGTGTCTTGTGTATGTTCGCAACGGTGGGCAAACATAGTGCAGCCACACAGCGGGATTCTACAACCAATACGATGATCATACACTTAGTCTGCCAGCTTGTAGGGATACTTTATGTACAAGACACATGTTCCGCCAGCTCATAGAGTCATTCTGTGACCACCTATAGACATTTTAGACACTAGGAACTCAGTCCCACAGGCTGCTACGGCCATTCCTATGATTAATACTTGGTCCACTAGCCTTTGGGCACACTCTGCATACAAGATACATGTTCCGCAAGCTCATACAGTCATTCTGTGACCTCGTGCAGATGTTCTGGGCCCTAATAACTCAGTCCACGAGCTTATACAATGATTCCGCATGACTAGGAAGGGGACGGGAAAGGGGGAACTTACTCCTGATCATCAGAAAGATGAATGGATTTGTCGGAATGAGGGATAATCACATGGACTTTTAGAAACAGCATAAATACCACCCACTGTATCTGGAGAAAGCATCTCCAAACTCCCCCACTTTTTGCTACAGTCCTAGATGCCAATCTATAGAGTTCACTGGTCACCAGGGGCTCTGTTCTTCACTCATCCTCCATTCTGAACAAGAATAAACCCCAGAAGTGTTGTCCTTTAGGCACTTCACAACTCTTCAGTCCTCTCCACGTCCTGAGGGGTACTGCCCACCAGCAGATTTTATACCGTAAAGCTCCAGAAGAGCTCTGGTACGGCACCAGTCCTTGCTACAGATTCGCTCTGACACCAAACGACTGAGCAGAAACAAATCAATTACCCAGATCCATTCTCTGCTTCGTAACCTATCAACAATATTAGCATTTTAAAGCGCGCAGACCCTCCAAAGAGCCATCTTCATCCTTCACGTAACCTATTGAAGCATCTGCTTTCTATGTTTAACCATTCACGGAACTGTGGAATGCCAACGGAGGCCTGCAGACATCATTCTTTCGCTTTCTTTCAAAAGTAGACAGTGTCCTTTTCATTAATTCCATAAGCCTACATATCCTTGGGGGCTTACAAAGTGAACCTGCATCATGACAGAGGCTTTGATTCTTGAGTCCGCTGCTAGGATTGAATCGATTATAGAGAGAGTATCCATCTTATACTGCTAGCTCCTTGTTCTTCAATAACTAGCATGAACCCGTGCTACACAACAGTAATCATTGCCATAATCGTGATCTTGCAAGACAAAATCAGCAATCAAAAAAACTGCATTCATTTTTGTGAGTAAAGTAAAGAACGGTCGTTTATGTAAACAGAATGAAGTATTTGTAAAGTCAGAGATAGTGATCAAGATATTTTGTGACAACGCGGGACATTTTGAGAACGACAAGGGCATGCCAAGCTACGCCGCCGAGGGTGAGGAAGACGGCACCCCAGAAGGGTTTTTGTGATGCTTGACCCAAGGAGTTGCATCAAAAGTCTGCTTCCTTTTGTTGGGTGCTACAGTGGAAAAAAAAATGAGGCAAAACATGACAGAAAAACTGTAAAGAGTACTTACCTGGCATCAATGGCCCTGATCCGGCAGCCTTCTCAGACCCAAGGTAGATGACATTGTCGACATGGACTTTGAAGCGCCGCTTGTACGCAGAACCTGGGACCTCCAAATTCTCCACGGCGACCAAATGCCCAGGGGCCGTCACAAACTTCTTGGGGAACGGCACGGGTTTGGTAGTGTTGGCCCAATGTGGTGAGTCGATGATCCAGCCAGATACTGGGAACATGGTGGTTGGACCACCCTTCGCAATCAGTGTATACTGCTCAGCATCCAAATCGAACTTGCCCACCGGTTTGTGAGTGATGAAGGCCACACTGGAGAAGGTGACATATGGGCAGTACTTGGTGTTGATCTTCGGCATGCGGAGTGCTAGCTCACTAAGCTCACCATCATCAGCATCAGGGCTCTGAGCGTCGGCCTTGAGCTCCTCATGAAGAGGGATCAACTATTTAAAAACTTTGAGAAACAATCACAGAACAAACGATCCTCACGAACCCATTGAATGTCGCCAACAAAATCATAAGAATCCTTGTCCGCATTGGCACCCAAGCCGTATGCTTGGTTCATTTGACCGACCTGACGAACATTATTAACCATTGAATGGACGGTTTGTCAATAGCACTCACCCAGGCATGAACAATATACAGGCCAGCAGGACTGAACTGAAGGTTGCTGACATTGAAATAGCGCAAGCAACCACTGATGCCGGTGGTGTTGTCACCATCCCGGCTCAGAAACATATTGGCGTTGAAAAACCACATTTTAGACTTGCCCTGTTGGCGAGGGTTATCGAGGAAGGCCATCCCAGTCAAAGAAACTCCAGAAGGCATGGCAGAGAGAAAAGCAGATGGTCAAAAAAGATAGCAGCAGTCCACAGCACCGGTAGGTTTTTATATGATGTCGGTTATCCTGGATGTGTTCCATGTGGGTAGCATAAGGAGCAGAATATTCGAGACTCGGGAAATCCTCCATTTGGTAGTCAAATTTCATTTTTCGTTGATAGTGCATGTGTAGCAACTTGGCAAATGGCGAGTCAAAGTACTCTGAGGTTGATATTGGCCAAAGGAAATGTATTAGCAGACAACATTAGAGAGGTTGGCAGTTGAAGAAAGAGAGGTCTGCAGTTGAAGAAAGAGAAGCTGCCGTTGTAGACACATTGTTTATTTTTGTTTGTAACTAAATGTGATGCATAACTTTGCAGATGCGTCCACAAAAGATATATTCCTGGTGAGTCCAAAGATAGCTTGCCGTTCATGGCAGCGACATATGCTCTTAATAAACTGTATGGCTTTCGTTTGGCACCTTAGGCTTTCGGGTCTTAAGCACACCCTGGTTTATATTAGCGTAACATCCCGATTTGGCCATCTGGTAAAAGAAATTCAAGGAGGATCCTCTGGCTGCAGAAAAAAATATTAACCTAGTCTATTAGTACTTCTGGGTATACTACATTTTTCGTTGGAGGAGTAAGAACAGTATCTGCAAGCAATACTTTAATACAATGCTCGGAAGTTGCGCAAGAGAGAGCAACATATAGTTGCCCATGTGAGAACACGGGAACGTGAAGGTCAAGTCCAACAAACTTAACAGATTGCCCTTGGGCCTTGTTGATGGTCAAAGCAAAGGCTAGGCGAACAGGAAATTGGCGGCGGCTGAACCAGAACGAAAATTCAGTGGAGTTTGTTGGAGTCAATGTGATGTGAGGAATGAGGGCTGTTTCACCATCGTGATCACCACCGACCAGTCAGACCTCCAGAACACGGTCCGACATCCGCAGCAGTACCATCTGGGTTCCATTGCAAAGACCTCAGGCTGGAGCGAGGTTGCGAAGAAGGATCAGGGGACATCCGACCTTGAGAGCAAGCTCTTCCGGCAGAAGTGAGGTGTTGCTGATAGACCTGAGGAACTCCACTGGCAAAGGTGGTTCATTGGCATGCGGCTCCCCATCCGCCCCGACCTCCTGTATCATTGTGTCAGCACTGTAATAAATACGCTGCTTGCCAGCCATTTTTACGAGGACATCTTCATTGATTTCTGAGACATCTGAGTTCCGAGGTGCAAGAACCATACAATTCAAGAAATAGTCTGCTGGGGGCAGTGGAGTAGTTGAGATTCCCGGATACATGAAGTCCACTAATGCTTGAGGACTGTCAATTTGCATCCCCAGGCGAAGTTCAATGTTAGCTTCACCATCAACATTACGGCCATGCCCAATGTCCAGCAGCCAGGACGCAAACTCATGTTCTGATTGTCCTTCAGACTCAAGCCGCATGTTCCTCCAAAGGATCAGGAGCTTGATGTGGTCCCATATCAAAGAGTGTTGGATGGACACATTCACGATCTGCTCACGAGACCCTTTAGGAATGACCGGGAGGATTTGCTGGAAGTTGCCTCCAAAGACAACAGTGATTCCACCAAATGGACGTGGGTCATTGAGAAGGTCGTGAAGGGTTCGGTCGATGGCCTCGATTGCCATCCAATCCTGCATTCCCACCTCATCCCAGAAAATGAGCTTGGTTTTGTGTAGAAGGTCTGCATGCTGGCTGTTTTTGGGAATACTGCAAAATGGCTGGTCATTAAGACCATCTACCGGAATTTTGAATGTCGAGTGTGAGATCCTGCCACCAGGCATTAAGAGAGCTGCGATTCCGGATGATGCGCTGCAAAGGGTGATGAAGTCCTGGCTGCAAGATTGGTGGCATCCTGCCTTGTAAACGAAAGTCTTGCCTGTCCCACCTGGCCCATTCAAAAATAAAGCCTTGCCCAGATCTTCGTTCACTGATTGCATTATTTTATTGAATGCAGCCTTCTGCTCCTCATTTAGCAAAGTGATTTTATGCTCGGCCCAGGCATGCTCTTCGTCCTTGTTGTAGTCCAGCTGTTCCGTGATCAGAGGGTTGTCGACGTGGGCATCCCAATCAATTTGAAACATTGGCATGGAGGGAAAGTCCTTGAGGCTGCGACTCTGTTCATTCAATGTCTTGTTGAGCAGGAAAAGACCGTAATTGTAGGTGTTGTCCTCGGTCAGACGTCTGCCCATGATCTCCAAGCGGTGGCGCAAATCATCACAAATATTAGCCTGGAACTCCTGCCATAAATGGCACGGACACGTCGGCTCACAAAAGAGAAGGAGGGCTGCAAAGAGCTGATGGAGCCTGGTCCTCGTCTGCATCTCTGATTCCTCTTGGAGACACTGCCGCCATTCACCATTATCCTCCAAAATTCTGTGTGCAAGGCACACATCAAGAAAGGTGCTGTGGATGATACCGTTGTGTGTTTGGAGGTCTTTAAATGACTTTGGACCCTTGACGACTGTGAGAAGTGTGCGTAGGTAGAACCGTTTGCCACCATTCTGTGGAACAAAGTACATCCGACCGAGAGTGAAACCCTGCTTGCGAACAGACCAATATTTCTTGTCCTTTTCATTCTGCCAGGTAAAGTGTTGTGGAAACTCCTGGTATGTGTATTTCCTCGCCTCGTGGCCAAGCACACCCTCATTCGCATTAGCCTCAAAGAATGCCATCAAACAGGTGCGTCCGTTGGCAGCACGCTGGAGGACCTCCACAGGATCCTCGTTCGGATTGAAGGTGACCAAATGCTGGCCAGGTAGGTGAACCTAAAGCCTGTCGAAATCAGATTAAAAGATTGCGCCAGTAGGCAGGTATTAACGTACCTGCAAGCGGACAACGTTCGGCACCTGGTTGTGCATATCAAAATGGAATATCCGCCATGCTGCCTCAGAAGCCGAGATATATCGCCCCTCAATCCACCTTTTGATTTTGTCCCTCCTATTCACCTCAATGCCTGCTAAATCTCTGCCCTTGTGAATATATTTGAAGGCCTACTTGAAAGCTCCCAAAGAAATGGTGCATTCCACGTTGATATGGCAGTTGTACTTT
Organism: Mycena sp. CBHHK59/15; assembly: GCA_029204085.1. NCBI lineage: Eukaryota > Fungi > Basidiomycota > Agaricomycetes > Agaricales > Mycenaceae > Mycena > Mycena sp. CBHHK59/15. The sequence continues at coordinate 777,187 of JARGXW010000009.1, forward strand.
GCAGACAGATACAGATTGTATGGGACAATCCATGAGTTATCCACCATGTACCCGCCGACATTGTAAGCGCAGCCATCGTTTGGATGTAAATAATCCAGGTAGCCGTTGTCGTCCATGCTGGTATGGTCCTGGAAACGTTTCGGGAAACATTTGGTGCATTTCCTGTTTTCCATGCAGGGTGCTCTCAGGTTTGCTGCGCCGCAGGGTCCATGCACCATGCAAGTCTTGATCGTCTCGAAAAGCAGCGGCTGCATATCCAGATCGGGCCATCTTGCCCAGATCGCAAAGTCGATATCCTCCAGTGTCAACAACTTCTGCCCAGGTGCCAAGAAGATGAGGAGGTGAATATGAGGCAGGCCCCGCTTCTGGAACTCAATTGCATAAACATACGCGACGGTCTGACCAAAAATCCCGTGCTTGTATATATCCTTGATTATTGACTGCTTCTTGAGCTGGAGAATGTGCGACACCAGCTCGGGCCTATCATGCGTGGCCTGGCCAGGAAGTAACTCCCAAGTAATCTCTGGCCATTTTGGATTGGTGGTGAAGGTAAGGAAGATGTCGACCTTGCGATAATAGCGTGTGATAGCCATCGAATCTTGAAACTGTTGGCCCATATGACGTGGTCCTCCAATGTAGCTTGAAGGAAGAACGGTACACTGCCCAAGCTCGTTGAGATCGACGTCATCATCACCGGCATGAAGTGCATCCTCGAGACCACTGTACAGAGAGGCTCACAATTTTCCTTGATTCATGTGATAGTATCGTAGACGATTCTGATCCTCCGAAGCCCACATATCCACCAAATACCACTGGAAAAGACGCCCACCACGCTGTATGATCAAGAATTCGGCTTCCCGTACTTGTAATCTGTATGCGACATATCTTGTTTGTGATAGTCGCTTGGGATTGTTGTGTTCTGGCTGGTTCTGTTTTAGATCAGGATGCCAGCCGTTCTCTCCATACGGAAACGTAGTAGAGGGGGGTGTACGCTGGGTGAAGATTGCTGATTTGTAGGAGAGGGCCATCGTGTTTTCAAAGAATGATGTCTCTCGCCTGCATTTGGGACTGGTCGCCCGGGAGGATTACGGCGACTTCGTCAGCAGTCGGAAGATTACCGCACCGTCTGTGCGCTCCCAGAGCCACACAAAGCCGCACGACCGCCTCCTCCGTGTCTGGGTTCTGAGCGAGAACCTCGTGAGCGTGCATGAAGATGTCGGTGAATTGGTGGTTAGCTGTGATTACTGTCTGCAAGAGATCCATCGTATCGCGCCGAAGATTGTTGTTGTTTTGCATGCGATAATCCAGAGCAGCATGAGGCTCGTAGATATACAGTTGCACATAAGAGGGTACATGGCCAGCAGTTGTAATAAGAGCCCCTGCTCGATGGCACAGCTCGCCCTGTATCTTGAATATTGGTGGTCCACGACCACAGTTAACGGACTGATCCTCTGTTACTCCCAGAGACGTAAATGACAGGGCAATATTATACTGCCACATGTTGTTGCGGAATTCTTTCCCCTGCACACTATTCTCAAGCAGGAGCTGTCGCAGAGGCTTGGGCAGGTCCACAAGAGCATCTATCACGACCTTTCCATGATTACAGCACATCCCAAACTCGGGGAGTGGTCGGGCGACTTGGCTATCTTCTCGGCAAGCCAGTGTAGTGCACCGCAGTGCCGACATTTGACATCCATCCGACCGAGGTCATGTCGTGCATCAGGTTCGACATATGGACACCTTGCCGGAGGCATCCATGGTGCTGTACAACGAACATCAGAATATATATAAAAGCCATTGTGTGTGTAACGTACCTGCAGGATGTTGCTGTTGCTGTCGCGGTGGTCGTGGCTGCACAGGTACAGGATCTGCTATGCCGGGAGCTGTAGAAAGAAGGTCAGATTATCTATAAAGGTATCTGTGTGTCACATACCTGCAGGCCATCGCTGTCGTGGTGGTGGTGGCAGTGCGTGGACAGGATCTGCTACGCGAGGCAATGGGATATGTGTTCCTTGTTGCTGGGTTGCAGGAGGAGTTGGCAGCCGAATGACGGTGCGGGCCTCGCGCTCTCGCTGACGACGTGCCTGCTGGCCAGCAGACCGCTGTGTGTTCGGGGGTGCAGGATTGGCATGTGAAGGTCTATTCAGGGCAGCTGGGGCACCCGTGGCCTTGGCTGCGGCCTCACGTTCACATCGGGCATGCTGCAGAAGAGTTCTTGCATTCGGAGCCAGAGACGGCGCTGGTGCTTTGGAGTCTGGAGGTGTACCTAGTCCCAACGGCCTCTGCAAAGAGATAAACAGATATACAGACTGGAGCAGACAGGAACATACAATTACTTGAGCCCTAGAAGCACCTGGAGTGGGAGACAGCACCTGATTTTCTGTCTCTCCGGGAATGCGGCGGCGATGACGACTCGGCGTCTCGTGCAGTGCAGCCTGCCGCTCACGCTCTGCTTCTCTCAGGCCCAAACGTTCCTGCTCTACTGATGGTCCCGCAGTCGTGATGGAATATTGCCGACTTCACGCAGAGGACTTCAGCTGCCAGGACGTTCTAACCGTTGTTCCTGTGGGCTCTGATACAGCGAGCATAGTGCATTGTTGCGTGCACAGCATACTCCAGTTGTATGATGATGAGCCAGCGAGGATGAAGCTGCAGCCGGTGGGGGAGTCAGCCTACCAAAAAATGAATAACACGTCAAAAACACAATGAGGAACTCACATCAGAAGGCAGAAGGCTCCTAGAACGAAGAAGAACACTAAGAGGGTTGTTGGAGAGCGCATAGAGAAGACCTGAGCAAGCAGCGCACGGGCAAAAGCTGGAGGGGCTTGTACAAAGTTAAGCCGGAATTCACCTAACACTCGATCATGGACTTCCAGCTGCACAGCAGAGGAGACAGCAAAAGCGAGTTTTATTAGTTTAGACTACATTTACTCACTTCAGAAAACTGAAGTAGATAACGGCGACAATTTTGTTCGGGCCATACAGATGTCTGAGTTGTTGTGAAACTGTCTGTGGGGCTGTCCAGTGGGAAGTACAGCTCATAGAAGTCAAGGGATGTATCAGGGGATGTCAGGAAGAGATGTCTAAGGGCCAGGACCGGTAGGAAGAGCTGCTACCAACGCGACGAAAGGACGTTGTGCTGGAAGCGAAAGAGGTACAGCCACAGTCTTGATGTTTGTCGCGATAACCTGATTGGCTGACTGACCTCAACACGTGCCATCCTTGTTTTGTATAAGTAGATCATTGACTCCCTCTTAGATGCTACTCTGTGTTGTGTAGTCCATCCAGATAAATATATCTCAATGCAGACCTGTTTCTAGATTGCCTTCATATCAAGGTACCATTCTAGACAGATATGTCTGGCCTCATATAAGTGAAGCATGATTATAGAATCAGTATTTTGGAGTATTACTGATCTGTTAGGGATCTAAGTGTGAAATGCTTATATGTTTAATTTCCAAAAGTGTGTTTTTAGGATATAGCATATTCACAGCTTATCACTGGGAAGCCTTAAAAGCCAGCATAGGCCAGCACAGTGTGAGGCTGCACTATGTTTGCCCACCGTTGTGAATGTACACAAGACACCAACCCACACAGTCCCGCTTCGCAACGTCCTACGTGCAAGATCATGCTCCACGACTGTTTACAACCAAGTCCAACCAAGTATTGCACTGTCCACTGGCTCCAGAATCACTATCTATGACCAAGAATTGCACTGTCCACTGGCTCCAGAGTCACTCTGCCACGTTCCACGACTGTCTACAAGCAAGTCTGACCAAGAATTGCACTGTTTGCTGGCTCCACAGTCACTCCAGCATGCTCTGCAGTCGTCTACGACCAAGTCCGAAAAATGATTGCACTGTCTGCTGGCTCCAGAATCACTCTGCCAAGCTCCGCGACTGTCTATGACCAGGTCCGACCAAGAATTGCATTGTCCACTAGCTCCAGAGTCACTCTGCCATGCTCCACAACCATCTATGACCAGGTCCGACCAAGAATTGCATTGTCCACTGGCTCTACAGTCACTCCACCATGCTCTGCAACCATCTACGAACAAGTCCGACTAAGGATTACATGGTTTGCTGGTTTCAGAGTCACTCCGCCATGTTCCACGATCATCTATAACCAAGTCCAATCGACAATTACACTGTCCGCTCGCCCCAGGATCACTCCACCACGACCGTCTACAACCAGGTCCAGCCAAGAATTACACAATCCACATACTCACAGAGTCACTCCATCTACAAGAAACACATTCCGCAACCGTCTCTGACATGTCTGACAAAGATATATGCAGTCCACTGGCTCGCAGAGTCATTGCGCAAACTAGGAACTCACTGCAAGCTCATACGATGATTCCGCACAACTAGGAAGGAGAACAGGAAGAGGGGAACTTGTTCCCGATCGTCAGAAAGATGAATGGAGTTGATGGAATAAGGGGAAATCACATGGACTTTCAGAAACAGTATAAATACCACCCACTGTACCTGGAGAAAGTATCTCCGAACTCCCCTGATTTCTGCTACAGTCCTAGACTAGAGCAGAATAGTAGGAACCTGCCAATCTATAGAGTTCACTGGTCACCAGGGGCTCTCTTCCATACTCATCCTCCATTCTGAACAAGAATAATCCCCGGAAGTGTTGTCCTTTAGGCACTTTACAACTGTTCAGTCCTCTCCAGGTCCTGAGGGCACTGCTCACCAACAGATTTTATACCGTAAAGCTCCAAAAGAGCTCCGGTACAGCGCCAGTCCTTGCTACAGATCCATTCCGACACCAAACAACTGAGCAGAAACAAATCAATTACCCAGATCCATTCTCCACTTCATAACCTATCAACAATATTAGTGTTTCGAAGTATGCAGACCCTCCAAGGAGCCATCCACATCCTTCACGTAGCCTGTTGAAGCATCTGCCTTCTATGTTTAACCATTTGTGGTACCGAGGAACACAATCAGAGACCTGCAGACATCATTCTTCTGCTTGCTTTCAAAGCAGACAGTGTCCATTCCATTAATCCCATAAAAACTACATATCCTTGGGGGCTTACGAAGTGAACCTGCATCACGACAGAGGCTTTTTAACAGCTCTGCCTGTAGAACAGAATTTACCATCTATCTTCCAAGAAGGCCCCAGATGCGTATCAACATATCTGGTGAAGGATACGGGTCTTAAAGGGCAACCTAGTGCTTCCTACGCGAGTGGAGACAATTCCGCCGTGTACCAGTAGTTCAAAACAATATCATTGGGAACTCTGGACCCCCATCAGACGTATCATAAGTATCACATTAACCAACTAACTATCATTCAAACAGACACAGGAGATTCTTAACTAGCACAAGACTTAAGCCTTTAATCTCAACTCAAGGCTGTAAAATTCATTCCCTCTAGAGGACGAACACTACTTTACTTGCAAATACTACCCTGCATCCAGTAGAACTGCAGTCCCCATCGCAACGGCACATTCTGGCATGAGCTGGGCCTGGAAGACATTCAGAAGTCTAGGGACAACGGTATACAAACATGCCCTGTATACTTAGTTACTCCCTGGGCCTGGTGTTCCTGAGCAGGACCGTACTGTGTAATCCTACCTACTTACCTGGCACGGCCCTTGTGTTCCATCACCTCATCAAGAAGGAACCATGGCAAAATTCAAAGATGCTCACTGATGTGAACTGTCAGTCAAAATGTGCCAACTCTGGGAGAAATTTTTCTTAACTCTGGACAAGGTTTCTCAATTTTGGGCCTTAAAAAGCTTATATTCGGGACAAGTTAAGGAAATCACAAATTTTTGCCTTAAAAAACCTTATTTTCCAGACAAGCCTTTAGTGGAGCCTCAGTAGGATCACTCAGGAAGAATTGCATACTAGTGTATATCAGCAGCCACCAAAGAAAATTAATTTCAAGAACACCAATGTTATTGTTCTTAGTCACTGAATTGGAAGTCCTGAAATTTTGGCCGAATACTATTGTTTCAGCGATGCAGGAATCATTGCCGATGTTATTGTATTACATGTGGGTTTCAGCACCTTGGAAATTGTGCTCTAAACCTCAGTTTTCAAGAAAGTCCCCTTTGCTTCCCCCACTATGACATCACGTGGTCGCTTCCCCAGCACGTGTTAGTCAGCACAATGCCATAGTACACACTGAGATCCGAGTTCAGTACAAGTTCATTCAACTTTATTGTCAATTCGAGTCATTTTCTTAGTTTAATTTCCTGAAAAAAAAGTGAATGTGTATTAAGAGCCAGTTCATATGCAATATCCATATCCATGGATATGACCAACCTTCGTTTTTAAGTAGCTCTGATATCATGTGATGTATATGAGTGTGACAACAAAAATTTGACATGTCCTCGACCTTCTTCACGCGTCTGAAATCGCAATGCCTTGTCCTGCGATGCGGATAATCCAGATACGATTGCTGCTTGCTGCAGCCTACTTCTGGAATATGCTACACCACCATGAGGTCATAGTACGGCCAGCCCATCCCTTCGAAACATGCTGCACCCTTGTGTACATTGGCGAACTCCGTCCAAGTTCCTCTCATTGGGGCTGTCACCTTCACCCCCTTTTCATCGTCCCAGGGGTAGCCAGAGGTGTCCTTGATGTTGTCGACAATGAGCCATTCTTTCCGAAGCTGCCCCAGAAGTTATTACATGGGGAAAAAAAGAGCCTTATGCCAAGTACACCCCGGTGTATTTTTGCTGACATGATTTGTAGCTTTTTGGGCCGCCCTTTGTACAGATCAAATTCACAGCAACTGCAGCTGCATCGAAGGTCTTTGGTTTGAAATTTCCCCCCATCCCCAGCCTCTGCCTGGTGCTTGACGAGAAAATCAAGAAGCCTTTTAATATCTGGGCGAGTCCACGCAGTGTTGCCCGAGTCGAGGAGACCAGGATTGGCCTTGGGATTGGCTGCAACTGGGCCATTAGCAGGATTTGCTGCCTGCGCTGCCATGGTCAGGCAAAAGTGCGCACACAACGGGCGAGGTTTCTCAAGAAAAAAGACATGAGGAGCCACAAATGATCACATTCATCACATGATATCGGAGCTACTTAAAAAGGAAGGTTGGTCATATCCATGGATATGGATATCACATCCGAACTGGCTCTGAGCTCCATTTCGATCATTTCCTTCGTGAATTTAAGTTACAAAGAGCCTTAAGAAAGGTCAAGTTGACAATGGGCATGTTTTAAATTAAGTCCTTTGCAGAGACAATTTACACATCTGCTGCATTAATTTCAAGCCCAATTTGTTGTCATTTTCTGCTCAGTAGTCTTAATAAAGCAGGTAAGGCCGACGAGCGGCAATGCCCGGTAACACTTTGGTTGGTTTAAAGATGGTAAATAAAGCTGTAATGCCAGTGAGCGGCGCTGCGGCACGGTCGGCGTAGTACAATCAATCATGGCTGCACTCTTGAGAACTGCTTTCGGGGCTCAAATGCAGTGGGTGGTGCCAACAGGTGACACGACCCGCCATCAGGAATCGCACTTCCTGAGCCATAATGCTTTTGAATCAACAACTTCGACCCAATAATATTATGAGATTTTATGGCAGCAGCCCGAAGCTCGCTCGCTCGACGCTGACGCGTCGACCAGCTCGCATTGAGCCGCATTTGCACCAGTGGGTTTTGTTATGACTTTCCATACATATTTCCGCAGATATTACAACAACCTAGGCTAGAGGGAAGATTGAGATCAAGGATAGGAAGGTTCACTTGTGTTGGCCACCCAGCACCTGAGCATCAGGGAAACCCCCCCAAGATATTTTGCGATATTTTATCTCAAAATGTCGAGAAATATCGAAGATTGTTGAGGTATCAATATTTTGCTCAAATTATCTTCCCCCCCCCGACAAAATATCACAATTATATCTCAAAAATTGCTCAGAATATCATTGACTTGGTGGCCTGGTTTCATTGTAGTTCCACTTCATATATATCATACAATGACACAATGACGCGATGAGTGAAGAACCCATATATTTGACAGTACATAAGACAGAAAAATACTACTGCAGTAGTTCAGAACTAACACACCCACCCAAATAAAACACCAGCCCTGGGCCAACCATCAGGACACCACATGACTGAGGTCACACATCGGAATGTCGTGGTCGCACAGATCCCGGTAGTCGGGGTGCTCGTAGTACTCCGAGTCTGCACTGAGCAGCAGCACGTGTGCGAACGGGAGTGGCGGTGGGCAGCGCAGGCCGGGCAAGGACGGTGGCGGCATGGACCGATTGATGGGCACCGTGCAGTGTGGGAGTGGAGACAGCGGCAGCGGGCCCCGCGTGCACTCGAAGTGCGGCAGGAGATGGGACAGCGCGGTGCGGGGGAGGGGAGCAAGGGCCAGCGAGCAGTGGCAGAGGGGCAGGTTCATGTTCGTAGACATGTGAGGACAGCAGGGCAGATTGCGTGACCTGGGAATTTGTTGCGTCTTGTGTTATTCTACAACTTGGTTGGTGGATGCGGTAGCTTGGAAATATGCAAGGGCTTATGACAGAAGTATTGGTTTGGCGAACAGGAAACATAGGGAAGGTTGCTCTTGTTTGACGACGTTGCGGGACCACGTGAGTGAGGGTGAGCGATGGCCTGAGATGTCCTGTCTTGATGGAGTGCAGAAGTGCAGAACAGGAGAGCAACAGCGAGAGACGGTGAGGCCCAGGAATACCAGCCACAATAGGAGCCCATGTTCCTGAAGGTCTTGAGGAGAAAGGAAGCGGCGGGGCAGGCGATTGAGGGAAGTGGAAAGAGGAAGAGAAAAGTGTTGTCGTGGCAATGTTTGCCGCTATTTGACAGATTGATCGGTGGAGTTTGAATGACTTGCAGCAAAACTCGTTGAGAGCTCAATTGGACAATCACTGGAATCTGCTTCATGAGGTTGTTTGAGCTGAGATTTGCACTTGCTAAACTCAATGGGGTGCTTGTAATGCCTGCTGCACCCTGTTTTAGACTTTTCGAGATTGTGTAAGAAAATGTGCATAAAAGTTTCACAAAATATCTGTGGATATCGCAAATGTGCTGAAAATATTTTGGGGGGCAATATATTTTGTGACAAAATATCGCAAAATTGCTAGGGAGGATTTCCCTGATGAGGACAGTATAAATGCTACAAAGTCCAGCAAATCCCTGAACCGAAAGTGCACAGGTTGCCCAGAAACTTTGTGAACTCCGTGAACTCGGTGAACTCTCCGTGAACTGGACTTTGTTTGGTCAAGCGTGCTGGAGAGACCGCATTTCCTTATCTCTGGAGGGATTTTCCAGGTAGCGGGAGGCTGTTTTATTCCTAGTACTAAGATAATACATGTATTACAATGATGTAGCGAAGAAAGAATACGATAAAATCTCGACTACCAAGCGCGCTACTCGGCGGACACCTGTGAGGTGGAGCCGGGCGTATGCGGACGGCGTGTGCTTCCCCGCATCAGCACCATCCGTGGGGGGCTTTGAGTAGGAGTGCGCGTGCCGTACGCGCTGTGCGGCCGATGCGGCCAGGAGTCCGAGAACGTGCCGTCACCGACTGTGAGGTGTTTCTTGCTGGTGCACTTCACGGTGGACATGCTGGGCATGCTGGACGCAGGAGAAGGCTTCGGGGTTGTGCTGAATGGTGGCGCGTCAGCGCAAGCCAGTGGTAATGGTGGATTGATAACACACCACTTTGTACTCGAGGCCCGCGTGGTACCAGACCTTTGAAACCCTGCAAATTAGCCTAGACGGTATCCATTCTCCACATGGATGATCTTCGTCTGGTCCGGGGCACCGAATATATTGATAATTTGGCGGGGGGCCGCGGCGGCATGGAGGCGCGCGCTGTAGGCTAGTTTATGGCATACTTAGCATCGGGAGGAATTCTAGGGATAGTATTCTCAGTATACACAAGGTTTTGAGCTGGGCGGGCACTCACAATGTAGGCAAAAGCGAGTGTACCGATGTGGAGACAGAGAGATAGAGAGGCTGATGCCAGCCAAACACAAGCCAAACATTATGCGAGCCGTTTTACGCCAGTTCACGCATTAGTTCACCGACTTCACCAAAACTTCACACAGTTCACGGCAAACTACGTGAAATTTCTTATATACCTATGTTCTCACAAAGTCTGGAGGGGTTTGGCAACAAGAAAAGCGGCAGCTCAGGATAAGTTAATCCCCAGCTCAACTGTTAACACCTAACACGCAGGATTGAGGGGCCCACAAGGAAGCCCAGTCTGAGGTCGAAACGAAAAAATGAAGGATCGAAGGAGACATGGTGAAAGAGAAAGCAAGCTGCTCTTAATAAGTACGTTGCAATTGTGGGTCATCGCTAGCTCGCCTGGGCAAAGCTCGGAGAACATTCCAGAGGCAGCATAAGGCAGCATAAGCGGGATTATGAGTTGCAGTTCGCGTATCAAGGTCTCACGCAAAGCCGAAAGTTGGCCGGCACATTTTGGCAGAGAGAAAAGGTGCTTACGCAAAAAGTGCTGACGAAAATGTGATGCACGGCCAAAAGCAAAAATTAGGGCTCTCTAAGACCCAGTAACTTACGTTACCGGGAATTATGCAAGCCAGTAGAGTAAAGCAACATTGATGCTACAATAAAATCCTCAGATATATATTGGTGCCAACTGATTTCTGTGGTGCGAGAGGAGAAAATGGAGGTAAAATAGAATAACATCTTACACATAAGCTAAATGGAAAGGGGGGAAACAGAATACAACATGATACAAAATGATACAAAGAAAAGTAAAGATATAACCTACCGGGATCGAACCCAAGCAACAGCTTACACTTACGTAATTAGATTCACCGTCACTTAACCAATAGAGCATAACAACCATGCCAATATTGCACAAACATTAAATTATGACACGCTGGTCGACGCACGTGCTGATGAGATATGCCTTTTTAGGAAAGGTGATAGTATGGGAGGCGTGCGCCAGCTTTTTCAAGAGCTCTGAAAATGAACTCTGATCTGATAATTTCTACTTCAACTTCAGAGAATTTGATACCTTTGAATTCAGGTTTGTTTTCAGGCTCCTTGATTTTCATTGCGAAACTATCCATTTATGGAAACGATTTCAGGAAAGTGGATTCATCTCACTTTCCGGTCAGATGTGTACCAAAACGATTAGTCATAACGATATACCGTGATCTTCCTTAATCGTCCGAGATCACCGTCGGGGACAGGCTTCTGCGATATAATTTTTTTCACACAGGACAAACAAGTCAAAAAAGATGTCCCAGATCACAATTCTTTTGGCATGTTGCTGATGCTACGTAGATATTGTATTGATATTGTGCATGCGTGATCACTGATAAGGTAGCGGCGATTCTTTGCCCAGGTCACATGATCGATTTGATCGTGCAAATTCCCTGAGAAAAGCCCCAAAATAATAGGCACACCACTCCGACCTTATCGGTCCCAGGAATTTGTAGATAAAAGCACCCTATATATGCGAGAACTTACACTTTTGTCAAAGGTGTGACATTGAAGGACAACATGTCAAAATGGTCCCACAAGCCTTGCAAAGTCAGCTCCTCATCCAAGAATCATCAAGAAACTGAAACTTCGTATAGAAATATTCTTTAGGTATCTTGGAGCAATTTTATGTAAGGAATTGTGTCTCCAGCTCCTACTTATTTCTTGCAACAACTTTCTTTACAATTTGCCTTGATTTGGATGGATTTGTAATTACACGTGACCTTTTCAACTGCAGGATTGCCTCAGCTCACTCCGTAACATCTTGGACCTCAACCACTCTTTTGCGGCCCCATCAATAATCTCGCTTATTCACATCATTTTGGAAGATCCAGAGAACGCCCACCAGAATGATGTCCTTTTCATCTCAAGCAACGTTTTCGCCGGAGCGATACATATAGCCACGCAGGCCCTTCCTTGTATTTTCGATTGAACATGATGGTGGCCGTCCACTAGCACATGGAGGCGAGTACGTCTCTTTATCGGAGGATAGTGTATACATCTCAAGTCATGTCAAGACTCAAGAACCTGATTCTTCTCCAGTCGCGACATGGCAGACTCACGATGGATGAGTTCTCATTTAGGTGATCATCAGACGGTAGGTAGGGAGGTAGATGGAAAACATTTCACATAAAGCCCGACGCATCTTCGATTCTTCGTCAATTACGAGCACTCCGAGTCAGTTTGTGCCCAGCGCCTGTGGCTAGCGCTATGGTCAGACTTTGGACATTCTTCATTCTGGGTAGCTCAGTTTGCTCGGGCGTCATCCTCGACAATGTATCCGAATTGAAGAAGCTCAATCTCAACTTCGATTTCATCGTTGTAGGAGGCAGCGTCGGACGTAAATTTCTTCCGCTTTGATGTACTAATCTTTCCTCAAAGGCGGAGCCGCAGGCAATGTCATCGCCAACCGTCTATCTGAAAACACAGAGTTCTCGGTGCTGATCCTGGAAGCAGGTGGCTCGTGCGTTTCGGTGTTTTCAGGAATCCTTGAACCATTGTTTATCGCCACGCAGGAATGAAGACATGACGGATCTAATCGTGCCTGCATACTGTGCATCTGCGACGCCATTCACAGGCCAAGATTGGAATTTTACGACCACCCCTCAGTAGGGTTGAATGGCCGATCAGTACCCTATCCTCGGGGATTCGTTCTCGGCGGCAGCAGCTCAGTTAGTGAGTGGTAGGACTTCTTGTTGCCTCTGCCGTTTGAAACCAGATGCGCCAGATTATATGCTGTACACTCGAGGAACGAAAGAGGACTACGACAGATACGCACGGGTTACAGGAGACGAGGGCTGGTCGTGGGACAATCTAACGCCATATATGCGGAAGGTACCATTTCAGCTACAGCCAATCTTCTCTTGGCTTAAGGTGCATCACAAAGAACGAACGGTTCGGTGCACCCGTCGACCACCACAATACTACTGGCCAATTCGATCCCACCGTACACGGATACCGTGGGGTTAATACCGTCACTCTGGCGGGTTTCCCGACTGCCATCAGCCAGCGAGTGATCCAAACGACAGACGAACTGAGTGATGAGTTCCCCTTTGTCTTGGACATGAATTCGGGGGATCACATTGGTGTTGGTGCGTGCGAGTTCGTGACAATGCCAATTTTTATTTATTGCTACGAAAATAGGTTGGCCACAGTCGACCGTTAAAGATGGGGCGAGAAGTAGCTCGGCCACTTCTTACCTCGCTCCCAAATACGTCAATAGACCCAATCTGCATGTTGTTTTGAACACGCGAGTGACACGAGTCCTCAAGATCCATACCCAGACTGCATTCCGCACAGTAGAATTGTATCAAGATATCAAAGGTATTATCATATCTTTGAAATCTCGGCATGATGCTAATACGTTACATCCTCGTAGGAACGCCGCTCACAATAACTGCGAAAAAAGAGGTGATTCTTTCAGCGGGAGCGATTGGCACCCCCACCATCCTTCTTCATTCTGGAATAGGCAATTCCACGACCATTTCATCTCTGGGCATCACGCCCCTCCACGATCTGCCTTCCGTCGGCCAGAACATGTCGGACCACCCACTTTTGGGTATGGGCTGGGCGGTCAACTCGACCGACACCACCGAAACTGCGGTTCGCAATGCAACCCTTGCAGCCGAAGAGTTCGCGCAGTGGAACCGCTCGCGGACAGGACCGCTGGTCAATACCCCGATGACCCATGTAGCCTGGCTACGAATTCCCGACAACTCGACCATCTTCGAGGGTCAACCTGATCCTGCTGCTGGCCCGAACACCGCACATTATGAATTCATCATCTCGAATGGTGTAATCGGCACCCCTCCACCGACAGGCAACTATATTGGCATCTCCCCCGTCTTAGTGGCCCCTACTGCTCGTATGTAAAATTCCACCTCCTCGGGGCCTAAACAAAATAATGACCGAGCTGATAAGGCGGTTCTGTAACATTGAATAGCAGCAATCTTTTTGTGGCCCCACTCATCAATCCGAACCTGCTAGGCACCGAGCTCGACCTCGCCATGATGCGCGAGGCTGTCAAGAGCGCTATCCGCTTCGCTGCAGCGCCGGCGTGGTCAGGTTATGTCCTTGGTGGGGAAGTGGACAGCTCAACCACCGACGCAGAGTTGGACAAGTTCATTATCGGTTCTACTCAAACCTTATACCACCCTGTCGGTACGGCCATGATGTCTCCCAAAGGCGCCAGTTATGGGGTTGTGGATCCGGACTTGAAGGTAAAAGGCTTGAAGGGGCTGCGAGTCGTCGATGTTTCAGTTCTGGTATGCGCGTTCTTCACATGGTTTCAATTTTTGTCGCTGAATTCCGGTAGCCTTTCGTCCCAGCAGCTCATACTCAGGCGACGGCCTATATTTTTGCGGAGAGAGCCGCCGATTTGATAAAGGGGGACTGGTGCTAGCTCGTGAAGCTTGAAGTCTCATGGGCGAGGTTTGGTCCACTCGGAGTATACGTACACAGATTGTATACAGTCGAACTTGTCTTAACCCATACCCCCTGGTGGACAGGTCAAAGTATGGGTTATCACGGTCTATGGGTTTCGACAGGTTGAAAAAAAATTGCTCTAAAAATAAAATAAAATCAAAAAATATTCCTAGCTAACTTTAGCACTGAAATAATCTGTAATGGAAGTCGAAACAAGTTCACGGGAGTGCTCCAATTGTGTTTCACGTCCGAATGTTGACAGACCCAGTTCAAGCTTGCGGGCAAATGCTCCATCGACATCTTCGAGGTATTTGCGCAATGTCGACACAGCTTGCAAGGCTTCTTTTCGGGTCGGCTTCGGTTCTCCAGCTGAATCCCCATGGTTGTCGTCCCCGCCATTGATCTCCCTATTCTCCTGGTCAGCCCGCATCTTTTGTACTGCCTCAAAAATATCTTCATCAGATGCATCCTCCATCACCTGCTCCTCGGGTACGTCAATAGGGTTGTTCACAGTAGCCATTTTCGGCTCCTTTTCGCGTCATTTTCCTATCATTTTCCTATCATTTTCTCGTCATTTTTCAAGGAGGAGGTCAAAGAGGAACACAAAGAGGAAGCCAAAAAATGGCCCTTTTTTCATAATGGACGTATGTAGCCCATTATGCAAAAGAGCCATTTTTCCCGTTCCTTCTCGCTCTCCTCTTTCGCTCCTTTTTGCCAAATTTCAAACTCCGATCCAAACTCAATTTTCACTCCCTCGGACATTGAACTTTCGAGCGGGTGCCGGGATGTGCCGACACCGCCGTAAAAATGAAAAGGGGCCTTTTCGGTCCATTTTTGCCAGATGCACGAGGCTACCCGTTCACAGTAGCCATTTTTGAGCTCATTTTTGAGTTCCTTTTTGTTTCATTTTCACTCAAATGGCGGGGAACTGGCGAAAATGAGACAAAAAGGAGCGCAAAAAGGAGCCGAAAAATGGCTACTGTGAACAACCCTAATGAGTGCCGAAATATCAAGCCGATTCCCCTTCTGGAGAGCCCCGAGCGCCTGAAGCTCATCCAGAACCTTTGAAAGGGCGGTCTCAGGTGAATCAGCTTCATCATCAAGGTCCGACAGGATGGTGGCAGCTGTGGAAGTTGTCAGAAGGATGCCAGATTTTATCCAGCAGTTGGCGATGGTCTGGGAAGAAACGGCGCTCCAAGCCATGTCTGCAATCTGCATGGCCTCGAGCTGGTTGATGTCGTAAATCTGTCCTGGCGTGATTTCCTCGTCATAACGGTCCAGAGCACGCTGCATGAAAAGGCGGCGATAATGGGACTTGAAGCACCGGATAATTCCAGCGTCCATCGGCTGAACGTGGGCAGTGAGATTACGACTAAAATTTTCCACACAGATGTTGGTAAGATCAGATGGTGCATCGTGACCTTTGAAGTTGTCCTGCAAGAGAAGAATGTGCCGTTTTGCCAGCCGCATGTTGTTGTCGATGTTACGCAGCCACTCTCGATAGAGAACAGTGGTCATCCAAGCTTTGGCGTTGTTGCGATACAAAAAGCCGAGTTCGGAGCCATATTTCTTGTTGAATGCACGCGGACGCTCGGCTTTACCGATAATGAATGGCGGTAACTTTTCGGAACCATTGGCATTGGTTGTCAGTGCATACGTGATTCGTTTCTTGACGCCTTTGACACCTGACATCTGTCGGTCCATGAGACTGCGATCAGGAGGCATACTGCACGAAAAAAATCAGTGCCATATCGTTGGAGAGAAACAATTCTTACGCCCAGAAAAGACCTGTCTCGTCCATGTTAAAAATGTTGCGCAGTTCATAGCCTTCATGAAAGATGAGCTCTTGAATGCGCTTCCTGTCAGCTTCAATATCAGCAGCATCGGCGGAATCCGCCTCGCCATGACGCTTGAACTCCTTCAATCCACAACGCCGTTTGAGCGCATCCAGCCAGCCCGAACTCAGTGCAAGTCTCTCGTCTGCGGGGATGCCAGCCAGATCAGCAAAGCGTGTCCATTTCTCACGAATGATCTCCCCACTGAGATGAACACGATCGCTCATCGCCTTGGCAATCCAAAGTTCCAGCATGTCGTCCACCTCCGGGTGTTCGACCTGCTTCACACGCTTTGCCTCTCCGGACCTGCCACGTTGTTGTGCCTCTTCCCACTGATCCCGCCACTTCTTCTCATTCTTTAACCAGTCGGAAAGCAGGGGCTGCTTGATGCGTAAGTTGGGGTAAAGGCGGTCAAAGTGATCCACCGTCTTCTTTTCACTCGGCTTCGCCTGCTTGTGATGCCAATCCAAGATCTGGATGCGCTGAGCTAATGTCGTGTTCTCCTTTTTGGTGAAGACAGGTGCAGGCAGAGCCTTTGCTCCCCTCTCAGGTTTTTTACGCTCCTCCGGCCCTACCAGGAGAGTCAGTGTCAATTTCAAAACGAGCTGGCCAATGGACACACTTTTCCTCTTGCCCGACACGGTTGCAGCAACCTTCTGTACCACTTCACCAGTGAGTCCTTTCAAGGTTTCAACGACTCGAATTCCCTCGGAATCCAGGCGCGAGAGCCCACACTCGTAATCGGACGCATTCTCGAGCTGCTCAATAATGGCATCTGCATCCACTTGATTCGCATCATTGTCAAGCCAGGCTTCGTCCGCGGGTGTGATCTTCTCTTGCTTATCAAGCCGTTCCAGAAGGGCATCTCGATGTTTTTTTACCTTCTCCTTGAGGTTGGAAAGACCTTTTTTGAGACTGGCCAGCGACGGATGAGGTGCCATGGTGAGCGGCAAGGCAAAAAGCTCGTGGCAAGCAAAGAACAATACACAATAATGAATACAAGATAGGGGTGATTTATGGGTTTTGTGCCCGGAAACTGTATGGATTATGGAGTATAAGAGATTTATGGGTTTTAATTGAGAACCACCTAGGTGGACACCAAAAATGTATGGTATTTAGCAGATTATGGGTTATGAGGGTATGGGTTAAGACAAGTTCGACTGTATATAGAATTTCAGATTTTCCTGATGAAGTGTCTTTGAATAGGGATTGGCAAAGACTTTTGTTGTCTTTGGTGTCTTTCCCAAGACATTTTGTCTTTTCTAAGCAAAATGAACCCAGTTGGGAAAGACATGTTGTCTTTTGGCAAAATCCATCTTTAGTGTCTTTGACGTCTTGCCAAAGATGCCAAAGATGCCAAAGTGGAATGTGTTGTTTTACTGATGCCAGTGTGAAGAAAAAATTGAATGAGATAATACCCTTGAAATATGCTGAGTTAGCCCAGTTTTTTATACTTAGAAGAACATTAAATGCTCAAAAGTTGCAAAAACAAAGGTGCTGTTTCTGCTGGGTTGCTGCTGGGCAGTTTTAAAATTCACCATCGTGGCATGTCAGAGGAAGCAAAGATTATCTCTCACACAGCTTCAATTCTGCCCACAATAAAGTTTTGTGTGAACAACGAAAGTTATCAGTAGGGGATTCCAAATTTAGGGAAATTATCAGTCAGTGGATTGGTGGGCAGAAAAATTTACATGGACAGGAAGATACAAAGCTATGATTGTTACAGCTGACCACACTCAGTATCTCTATCTCCATGTATGACTGAAGACTGGGAATATGAATCAGTCCCCTCAGCATGGTATGCACTTGAAAGCACCCTGAGCAAAGGACACTTTGGCTTAGTGGTCTATGTTGCATCCATTATGCAGTTGTCCTTGATCCCCAGTTCGGACCCCAACTTTCTTTTTCAAGTTTTGGTCTAGACATAGCACATGAGCCTTTTTCCGGACAAGCCTTTGGTGGAGCTTCCCGGGGCCTTCCTAATGTGATAGTGATATATTTATGCACAGCACGGTCCAGCCCTGAACACTGTAGTATTCCAGCGTGCACAAGCCTCTCGCACCTTTGCCTTGGACCCCAGCTACCCTACTTGACGAGCTGTTCGTTATCAGAACGTCTATCAAAAGCAGAACAAGAAGTGGCCGTAGTAAGGCAACATGTCGAAGCAGGATCCAAAGGTCCGGAACGAGTGTGAGTAGAAGTTGGTCTGATCATCAGCGAGTGGGCACTGGGCAAGGAGCGTCTAGATGAGACCAGGTCCGACCCAGGTCCGACCGTTCGAAAAAGATTGTAAGTTAAGTTAGGCGACGCTGACGTCATCACGGATCCAGTCTCTGTCCACAGTTTGGTCCCGATACCATGAATTCCGTTGGTAACAAATATCAGGGCTCACAGAAATCAAGTAAAACTGAGGTAAAGGGTATAGAATTGACCAGGTCAATTTTCGTGGGACCGATTTCAGAAAGGCCCGGAAACGGCGACAAAAAGGCTTCCGGGAGCCGGAAGTAACATAGCATGCACAGCCGAGTCAGTCTTGTACTTCAAGGCAAGACTGGGTTTCCCCTTGTCTTTGGAACCATGGCGATCTAGCACGAAGTGAGCCTGGGCGTCCGCTTTGCGTCCGCCCACCTGGAGTTCTGCGCCGCCACATCAACACGAGACATTCGAGAATCGACGACGTTGTTGTTTTCCCCGGAGCATCGCAAGAGCACCGTCACGATTTCAGCTTGCACAGTTACAATGATAAAAGAACAAGGTTCGGTGCGGGGATACCGGTGTATGTGGCAAATGCAAGGGGCGTTCCACAAGCACAAATTAATGCACGACGCATGCAACCCTGAGGTGAATGCACAGTCCGATTGGACGCCCGTGCTGTAACCGCTGCTGACCTGCGGGAATGGAGAGGATTAAGAGAACAATTGGCTCAAAACTTCGGAACGTGACAACGTGACCGTGACGTGCTATTGTTCAGTTACCGCATTTGGGCACAAAGAGTTGCATTGTCCTTGGACTGGCTTTGAAAAGCAGGCGTAGAAATGGGCTCTTATTCTCTTCCCGACCGCCCGTTTTACGAAGTCTCTACGACGTCGCCGGTCGACTTCTGGCATGTCTCTCACCTCCCCAAACAGCTGGACGTCTGCTCCACCCAATTACGACGCTCACTCCATCGACTCTACGCAGCTCAGACCTTATCTCCAGCTCCCCCACCTGATCTCTCTTACCTGGCTCGCCTACCCCATCCTTTCTCTCATCTTCGTCGTCTTCCGACTCCAACTCTCCCTCGCTTCGTCAGAGGATGCGGTAGCAAGCGCAAAGAGCGACCTGCTCACCAGCTGCAAGGCAGCAGAGAAGGCCGCCACCGCTGCTGCAAGCATGCCACGCTACATGGCTATTGCCACCAATGAGCAGTTTGCCAGCGCCGTTAACGATTCCATGAATGCTGCCCGAGAGGCACTAGTCCTCGCGCTCACGGTAATGGAGGCGATCATCAACTTCATCGTTGATATCTACCGATCGACCTTTCTCTGCTTTCTCGAACTCGTCATTCGAGGCGGTCTTGCTATTCTTATCGGTGCCGTGCAGGAGGTGCGTTCGACCAAACTGCTTCATGACGGTAGCATTGACAAGCAATTACTAGTTGAATGTTGCCGTCCAAGCAGCGGCAAGCGGAATCCGCACTGCGATTCAAGATACTGTTTCGGGAGCCGACAGCATCTTGCAGGATGCTGCAAATGTCGTTAGCAAGTTCGGGATCAAAATCAATCCAAATATCCCAGTCCCCGACCTGACTTCATTGGAGAATGTCACGCTCCCCCAGTCATTCACCGACTCGATCACGGCTCTCAATAACAGTCTTCCTACCTTTGATGATCTCAAGAAGGCCGTTGAGGACTTGTACGTTGCATTGCCTAGTTCTTTGACGCATATCTTACCCGTCGTTCTGTAGCATCGACACCCCTTTCGAATTGTTGAAAGCAGATATCAACGAAACTTTCGCTGGTCTCTCCTTCAACTCTTCCGTGCTTGCAGTGCCAGAGCAGAACACCCTCTCATTTTGCAATGATCTCGACACCTCTGTCATCGATGACCTCGGCCACGACCTCGTCAAGCTCGCCAAAATAGGCACACTCATCATCATTCTTCTCATTTTGATCCTCATCGGCCTCAACTGTCTCTTGGAGTGGTACAAATGGCGGTGCCAGCGTCGCCATCTCGAGTACACACGCCAGGCATGGTCCACCGACCCCACACTGTACCACCAGACATCTGGCGGTATGCCGAACATCACGCTCAGCGACCACAACCTCTTGATGCTGCAGGCGAATGGCGCCCATCCGCTCCTGACACGTATCGCCAACACCCTCTCCGCCAAGCTGCGCATGTCCCCATCCCAGCACATCAATCTGTCGTGGTTCCTGCACTACATCTTCCACCCCCCTGCTCTCGCGTGCTTCCTGATCGGCTTCTTCGGCCTTCTCTCCGTAGAGCTCCAGCTCATCGCGATGCGTCCTTTGGTCGCCAAATACTCTGCTCAGGCCGCGACCTCCGCAGACAATTTCAGCAACACGATCGCCACGAGCATCAATGCGAGCATGTACAACCAGAGCGCTGCGTACGCGTCCTCCGTCAACGGACACGTCGACGCGATCCAGAACAGCATCAACGACGGACTCTTCGGATGGGTGAACTCCACGACAACGACGCTCAACACCACCATCGAGACGTTCTACGAGGACATTCAGAACGCCGTGAACCTCGTGTTTAACAACACGATTCTAGACCAGCCCATCCAGGAGTTCATCAAGTGCATCATCGGGAGCAAGGTCGACGCGATCGAGAACGCGCTGACGTTCCTGCACAACAACCTCAATATCAACATCCCTCGCGTCAATGACAGCATCCTGGTGCTCTCTCCCGCCTCCGTGAACGAGGCGACGCAGCCCATCGCCGCCGCCGCCGTCGGCGACCAGAATGGCGACGGTGGCGGCCTGATCGGGAAGCTCGTGGACTCGTACGCGGCCAGCTTGCGGAAGGAGCGCCTGATGTTCGGGATATTCATGGCCTTGTGGGGGTTCGTCGTGCTGATGGGTCTGAGCGTTATTCTCTGGCATTCGTACGGTCGCGCGTTGGTGGAGAAGCGCCAGCGGCGGAAGTGGATGCAGGAGCAGCACGCGCTCCCGTACGCGGAGAAGGGAATCGGCGCCGGCCCTGCCCCGAACACGCAGAACACGCGTTCGGATCTGCCGTCATTCACCCCGCTGCCCTCTCCCAAGGTTGGAAGCTCGTTCAATCCGTTCGCGTTCGTCCGCTCCATTTCGCCGAAACCGAAGACCGGCGAGGCTGCGCGGTCTGTTGACTCCCTCGAGAGGTCGAACAATCGCTCGTGGGACACGTTCTTCGACAAGCCCAAGTCGACCCACTCGAATCTCAGCACGAAGGAGATCAGCAAGCCTATGAAGCTCGTGAGCAGGGGCCGCGAGGTCTTCGTCGGCGACCGCAATGCGCCGTCTTCTCCCCTTGCTGCGGAGCCGGAGCCGGACTCGGGACACAGGACGACGAAGTGGTTCGCTCGATTTGCCACGCTTCTTGGGAAGAACCACGAGTCCACGACCATCGAGCCGTACCCCGAGTTCACGCCCGACCGCGGCTCGGGCTCTCGCCAGCGTCCCACTCTGCACATCACGATCGACCGCCCGGCGAGCGACCTGCCGCAGGTGAACGATGCGAACAACAACGACCCTGTGGCGAGCAGCCAGGATCGCTCGCGGTGGTCCGTGTCACCCGAGAACACTGCGCGCGCGCCGCCGAAGCCGTGGACGGGGCTCATGTCACCCACAGCCGGCGGGCGGCGCCACAAGCACAAGCCGAGCGTCCCGTCAGACGTCAACTCCATGTACGAGGTGTCGATGGCGACTGTTCAGCCGCCCGTCCGAGCCACCCCGCTGGCGATGCCGCTGCACTCGGGTTTCGACGTCCCGCGCAAGCAAGCGATTCTCCCGCACCATCCAGGTGTCGCGTATCGCTCGCCGGAGCCCGAGACGCGCCACCGGCGGTCCCTGTCTGTGCCTGCGAACAACGACGAGGCGTACGTGTACAACTCCATGCCGCCCTCGCGGCAGCTGACCGTTGCGAACGGGGTCGTGCCCGACTCGCCGCCGGCGGACCCCTTTAGAGACCCGAACGGACTCATGCCCCCGCCGAGCGACAGCGCGGGGCACTCGCCCGCGACGCCGGTGACGCGGTTGTTGACGACCACGCACGCGCGCCGTTCGTCGTCGGTGAACCCGTTCGTCACACCCTTCGACGACGAGCACCGAGTGACGATCGCGCACGCCGACCACGCGGGGGCGCGCAAGAGCGTGCAGACGAATCCGTTCGCTGCCATCGCGCTCTGAGTTTATGATTCCTTCCTTCGCCGCTCACGACATATCGATTCTTGATCAACGACGATTGACGACGGACACGCACGAATATCATCTAATAACGTATGTAGATAGAATGCCCTAATCGCCCCATTACTGTACATCTCCGCATTCCGTTCCCTGTCTTGCACACGTAGTGTATTTTTAACACCCTCTTGTCTGGATTACATGAGTCGCTGTATCCTTTATTTTAGGTTCCCCATAAATCCAATGTTGGACAACTCGCGTGTAATGAATCGCTTCAAATCCATTGACGCACTTCTAAATCGTAAGGACTAACTTGAATCTACGAACCGCTCATACCCTTCCCAGATCCTCATGGACCAGCTCCAACACCGCGTCAACAGCACTGCACGAGCCCGCCAGCATCGCCTGCGTGGCAGCCTTCATCATCGTCGACGCGTCCCCGCACGCAAAGACCCCTGGCTGCCTGGTCGCGCCGAAAGGCCGTTCGTCACGATGTCGTCCCGCTCGTCGCGCGCGACCCCGGGCTGCGCCGCGAACTGCCGGCTCGGCGGCGCCATCACGATGAAGTCGTACGCGGCCCGTCCGCGAAGTGCGGCGCGACGCCCGGTTGCGCGATGCGCGACACGATGACGGGGCGTTTGTTGGTGTCGGTGACGTTGGCGTAGGCGGGCTGCACGGCGGCGGGGACCGGCGCGCTGTTGAGGAGGAGGGTGAGCTGTGAGGTGATGGAGAAGAAGGGGGCGTTGATCGACATAGGAGCGATGGTGGGCGTTGTAGTTGAGCGCTGAGCCTTGGGTCTGAACCTCTGAGATCACTACAACTCTAGAGATGGTGCAAAGGGGCTACGGGGACGTTCCGCGGGTGAGCCGACTGATGAGTTTTGGAAGCTCGTCAGGAAAGAGACACTTTCAAGGGCGCTCATAAACAGTCATTTCGGCGCCGAGTTCAACTAACACCTTTTCTGTTTCTTCCCAGATCACCCCGAATTTCTCTGAATTGAAACGGCTAAACGATAATTAGCCTACAGGCAACTGCACGACGAGAACGGCACATACCAAGCGTGAAGTTCCTTCGTCTCCTCCGCATTCTGCTTCAACAGATCAGCCACCGCTAGCCTGGTAGCCGTGAGGATGTCCTCTGGCTTGTCGACCATCTTCCCATAGTCCTTCGATGTGAACAGGCAGGCTATGTCATGCTGCTCGCCGCGAATGAGTAGACATGAACCGAGCAGCGATTCTCCGTCGCTCTTGCAAACGCTTTTGTACTCGGCGAAAGCCGTGGGGTATTTTTGTTTGAACGCGAGTGCAATTCCGCCGCCCCATGATCCCTTGGTGTTGCAGGCGTGGACGAGGATGGATCCTGCTGGAGCAGCGAAGATGTCCGCCGTGATATGCCTAATTTTGTTTGGCAGGGTTGCAGCCATGACAGTGGACATGATTCAGGTCTGAAATGAAGGAGAACTTGCAGGAGAAGATTCGTTTGCAAATATTTGAATTTTATCCAATTTTGTCCCACTTTCTTCACGCGACGTCGGCCCGTGACGCGATCCTTCTCGGATTTCTTCATTTCAATATTCCTTTCCTCCTGGCATAACCACAACAAGGCTGCTCGATGCATCGACTTATCACAAGAATTCTCGATTTAAAATATTTATTTCAGGAGGGCTCGTAGCTTTTCCTATTTTGTTGACGGGCATCCGATGGCGGCGTCTGCTGAACGTTGGACAATGACCACCGGACCGACGGAGCTCTAGGGAGCTGCGCTCTCAGCGCTTCTCAAGTTCTATCTGTCAAGGACAGAGGGCGCACCGCGGCTCCTTATCATCCGCTGCACACTAATCTAAACCGTGACATGTCGTCACCCCTCCGTGCTTTCTCATGTCCTTTTTTTACGCCCTGCTGCAGCTGACATCTTCGAAACGCGTCCGCTCGTTTCTTCAACCCTTGATTAGGGCTCGGATCCGGAGAAGAGCCCTCGACATATCGATGCATTATTGTTGAAAGCGGTCATTGGGACATCCTACCACTCCGCCATACCACTTTTGTTCTCACACCACCAGTTGTTTTTGGCCGATACGACACTGCTGACTCTGCTTCTGTCTACCTCTTGCCCCAATCCTCCCCTTCTGGAAAGTTGCGTTGCGAAAAATCCTTCGGGATGGGGCTAGCGACACCAATTCTTCATCAGAACCCAACACATGTTACGGGGGTCGCATTAAATCACGAGACTTACGCGAGTCGAGCTTGACGCGCCCGAAGGCATTGAATGGAACTTTTACCACACTCCGACCGGATGCCATGTGCTTCGAATCTACGAAGCGTATTTTGTGATGGATACATTTACTTAAAGGTGCGTAAGGACTTTCTCAATCGTATGAGCGCTATCCATGGCTCACCTCGCCTTATTAACCGCAGGACTCCTGCTCTCATTTGGAGACTTCGTGAACGGTCAGCCTTCTCCAGCTGTCCAGGCAGCGATCACAGCGGCGATCAAGAATGCCGCCAACGCGACGGCCTTGGACTACACGGCGTTCGTGAATCCATTCATCGGAACTGGTATGTTATTGCTTCAATCTGGAAACGTTGTCTTAAACGAATCTGTAGACAATTTCGGTGATGTCTGGTAAACCGCCCCCCCTATATTATGCCGTTATCTTGCCCTAAATAGTCTATTAGTCCCGGCGCATCAATTCCGTTTGGAATGGTGAGGATACTGTCTACAGCATACGGACCCCATAATGACCATTCCCTCAGGTCAAATTTTCCACCGACCTTACGGGCTATGCTCCCGCAGGTTTGCACAAGTAAATTGTCCGCCGTCCACACGATCCGACGTATCATGCAGGATATGTCACCGACCCCACACAGTCGATTCGTGGCTTGAGCCCCATGCACGACAGCGGCACCGGCTCCTCCCTGGGTACATACGGCAACTTCGAGATCATGCCCCTCCTCTGCCCCCACGGATTTGACACCTGCACCACCAGTCTCGCTTCGCGCGAGCGACTACGCAAGCCCAACACGGACGGTGCGTATTGGTACTCCATTCTCCAGCCTCCGTGCTCACACCTCTCGACAGTGGCCTCGCCCGGATACTTTGCACAGACGTTGGACAACGACATCCTCATGGAGGCGACTGCTACGCGCCGTGCTGGCCTGGAGCGCTTCACATTCCCGAGCGGATCCAAGCCGTACTTCGTCCTCGACCTCGCGAACGATCTCCCGAACTCCTTTGCTGGTGGCACGCTGAATATCGATCCGATGATGGGGCGGGTGACTATCGGTGGCCATTGGGGGTCCAGGTGTGCTTCTTTCTCCGAATCAAAGCTAGTCACCGCTAACGGCTGCCTACTTACTAGTTTCGGACCCGGGAGATTCAACTATCAGGCATTCGCGTGCTATGACCTGCTTGACGGGGGCGCACAGACTCTGAGCGAGTACGGCGTCTGGACAGCCGACAGGTCAGCTGTGACCTGCTCCTTGACCGATGTCCCGCCCGCTTACAACTCGGTAGTTTCGGGCTCGACGCGAAAGGTCTCGGCCAGACGCACCTTAATCTCTCGATCAATTTGTTCGGAGGGGTCTACCAAAGCGGCGCCCTATTCTCATACGAGAACAACCCAAAGCAGGTCAACATCCGCGTCGGCATCTCCTTCGTATCGACCGACCAGGCCTGTGCGAACGCCGAGTCCGAAGTCGGTGGCTCGTCGTTCGAGGACATCGAGGCGCAGGCCAAGGCGCTCTGGAATGAGAAACTCAGCAAGATCGAGCTTGACGTCCCCAACACCCCTCCGAATGTCACAGAATTGCTGTATTCGTCGCTCTATCGCGCATCACTCACTCCGGTAGGTGCCTTTCGTCCTTGCGTTGTTGTCCTGCTAATAAGCAGTTATGAAGAACAATGCCACGGGCGAGACGCAAGGAGTTTTCGCCGGTACTAATTCATTTTATTTCGACTCGCTGTACTGCAGTTGGGACACGGTAAGTGCCTCATTCACTTCGCGTCACTGCCTGTCTCCAATCGTGGTCATAGTTCCGCACGTTCTATCCCTTGATGTCCCTGCACTCGCCCGTCGAATTTGCTCAGATTGTCGATAGCTACATCGACGGGTGGCGTAAGAACGGCTGGATGCCTGAGTCTGTTTTCGGCACTCGATTTTTTCTGTACCCTAACCCTAAGTTCCCAAGGTGCCGCGCCAACAACCTCCCAGGATGGACCCAAGGAGGTGTGTTCGCTGCACTTTTGCGCCCAGCGCCGCGCATGCTTATCATGTCTAGGCTCGAGCGGAGACGTCATCGTCGGACACTTTGCCACCCACTACCACAATGAAGCTGCCGCGCTCGGCATCGATCTGGAGGAGCTCTATTCCGCTGCGTGGACGGACGCGGAGGTCAACCCGCCCGAGTGGAATATCCAGGGCCGGCAGTCCAATGTGTACAAGTAAGCGTTCTCGCATCATACGCTCGCAGTATCAAGCTCATCGTAGCTCAGTGAATTTGGTTATGTACCATTTGCTGTGCTGGATATTTCTAGCACCGGCCGGCAGACGCGGGAGGGAAGCAGAACTCTGGAGGCGAGTCGTGTGCCCTTCAAATGGTGATTCTGGTGTTGACGCAAATCCACAGTACGCCTTTGAAGATTTCGCTATTCGCCAGATTGCCCAACTGTTGGGAAAGACCGACGATGAAGCAAAATTCGCTAACCGTTCTTTGGTTAGTGCATTCCTTGCTTTTCTCTGTCGCTCTGATCGTTCCGGCTTAGAACTATCGCAATGTTTGGTAACGATGCCAGTGCACCGCATCTAACCAGACCTGAAATTCGTCTATAATATAGGGATCCAACAGTAGTCAGCGACGGGTTCAAAGGTACGAAACCTGTCTAATCTCGCAATAGCCTCCAACTCTGTTGTAGGATTCGCTCAGAAACGCTATAGCAATGGCAAATTCAACTTCACCGACCCCACACACTGCTCGCCCGTTGACAATACGACGACGGAATGCTCTCTGCAGTCCGACAACACGAATGGGGTGAGAGTGGTCAATCAATGCAATCTAGGGCCATAGCCTAATCGTCATCGTTTTGTTAGTTCTATGAATCATCGTCTTGGGAATATAGTTGGTGAGTTTCCATCTCTCTGTCCGAAGGCGTGGCCCGACATCGACTATGCAGGTTCGCACCCCACGATACTGCCCACCTCATCGAGTTGATGGGAGGAAATGTGAGGTCGTATGATCTTCTATAGAGGGATTCCCTAATTTTTTCACCCCAGGCTACGTTCGTCAAAAGACTGGACCACTTCTTCGCCGTGGGTGGAGTTAAGATATGACTCCAGGACAACTACGCTGACTCTGCTTCCGCAGGCTGGCTACTACGGGGCCGGAAATGAACCCTCATTCCAGGTTGGTCTCTGTTCACTTCCACGACAATCCTTCTTTACCTTGAGTTTCCACAGACTCCCATCGGGTACCACTACGCTAACCACCCGGCCAAATCTGTTGACCGCGTCCGCCAAGTAGTCTTTGAGAATTTTGACATCAGTGAGTTACCACGATGGTGGGCGTATACATTCGGTGCTGAGGCTCATCCTTCCGCAGCTGCTGCCGGATTGCCAGGCAACGACGACCAAGCTGCGATGGCTTCCCTCCTTTCTTTCCACCTCTTGGGCCTTTATCCTGGTCCGTTCCTTTGCTTCTTTGCTCGCCTTGTTGTTTCCAACTCACCGTCAAATAGTGCCCTCGACTACACAATACCTAATCCTCTCGCCCTTCACACCTAAGTACACTATCCACAACTCGTACCTCGGGACATCGACGACGGTAACAACAGTGGGCTTCAATGCCCATTCCGTGCAGAAGACCATCCCGCCCGGCGTCGCCGCGTACGTCAAGAACGTGACAATTAACGGCGTTCCGTCGGCGTCGCGGTGTCACT
This sequence comes from Mycena sp. CBHHK59/15, assembly GCA_029204085.1. Lineage (NCBI taxonomy): Eukaryota > Fungi > Basidiomycota > Agaricomycetes > Agaricales > Mycenaceae > Mycena > Mycena sp. CBHHK59/15. The sequence goes on from JARGXW010000009.1 coordinate 805,724, forward strand.
TTGATTTCTACGAAGTCTTCAGGTTGGGAGGCAATGTTACGATTGAATTGACCGCAGACAAGACGGAAGCGGACGACTGCCTTGGGGACCTCCCCGAGAGCATATCGACGGGCGGCTTTGCCAGCGCCAGATAATTGGACATCAAACTGTGGCTTCTTCCTGTTGTTTTGGGACGTAATTTGAGCTGTATATATTGTAAAGATAAAACTCCATTGAGCAACAATACGAAAGCAGGTTCTCGAGATACATTGTATGGTACATCAGCGCATTGGATACTGATTTCCAATGGAAAGCCAGTACTAGTGTTGCACTTCCAAGGTATAGATGGTAAGTAAGTCGTGGCGTAAAGATCGTCAACTCATCAGAGACTAATATTCCTTGGCGTCGTCGTCCTCCACCTTCTGTGCAGGAGCAGCGTCTGCCGCCGCGCGCTCAGGTTCGGTCGTTGCTGTCACCGGCAGACCGATGAAGACAACATTAGGGCGCGAGCGATCTTCCGACCAATTCAATCCATTGCTGTCCGCGTATAAGAGTCAATACAAAAAGGGGCGAAAAGAGGACGGAGCGTGCCTGTTAAGCGCATCCAACATTTTCTGCTTGACGAGCCGGCCCTTGATGTTCTGCTCCATCGTCACCTTCAGGGCGCTCCTGTTCGGCCAGTCGAACGCCTGGTCCTCGGGCGTCGTGCCGGGCGGGGGCACAGGCGCGAGCAGCAGCTTCCCCAGCCGCGCCTCCGTCTGCCGCACGGCCTCTTCCGGCGTCAGCCCCGTCGTGTTGAACTCGTAGAGCGAGGCCGTCGGCGGGTTGTATGCTACAACGAACGAAACCAGATCAGTATATATCCCGATGTGCAATGAACGACAAGGAAGAAGGGCAACGCACCGCCAACAAACGCGCCCTCGGCCTTCTCGTTGACCTCCGCGAGCTCGCGCCCCGCGCGCTCGATTTCGAGCTTGGCCAGCACCGCGGCCGCGGTCGCTTCGGCGGTGCGGTCCTTGAGCGAGTTCGTGCGCTTCCGGGTGAGCGCCGCGATGCGCGCGGTGATCTCGAGCGCGTCCTTGCGCAGGGAGAGCGCGCCGCGGAGGGAGGTGCCCGGGGAGGGGATCGGGGTGGGCGTGGCGGGCCGGGAGGGGTCGTGCGCCGACGCGGCGGACTTGGCAGGCGTTGGGTCCGAGGCGTCTGGGGCCGGGTCCGCGGCGTCTGGCCTGGGCTCCTCGGAGCCGTAGAGGTCTTCAGGAGGCGTGCGCTGGTGCGTGTCGGGAGGCGGGGCAGGCGGATCCTGCGTCGCTTCTGGTTCTGGGTCTGGTGCAGGTATCTCTTCTGGAATGATGGTCTCTTGGGAGGTCGTGTCAGTCGTTTCGTTTTCGACGGCAGGGGTGGGAGGAGGAGCAGGGTGAGGGACAGGCATAGGGACGAAGCCAGTGGTAGGATCAACTATCAGTGGAAAAGGCTCATCCGGAACAGGAGTATCGGACGTTCCAGTACCCTCAAGGTCATCGTGCTCCTCTTCATGCACAGAAACGGGTTTCGGGGCAGGGACGGGTAGATCGTCCTTTGGCGGAGGAGTGGGCGCGACCTCCTCCGCATCGACTGTCTCCCATTCGTCGAGTGGTTCGTGATCAGGGATGTCAGGCATCCAGGGCGACGGCGGCATGTCCTCGCCAAGGTCGTCAGGATGCGCCGTGTCGCCATCCTGGGAACTTCCCCAATCCTGCAAGGATTCGGACGGTGTGGGTGGCAGAACGACGATCTTCTGTTTCGGGGTGGTTTCGCGATCTGGGGCCAATGTTCGTCGAGTCACTCGAGCGTGGCTCGCGATAAACTCTTCCTCGGCTTCTGAGGGTATGTCGACGGGGTTGGAGGCAGAGGGGTCATCCGAATACTCGAGCGATTCAGTCGGAGATGATGAACGGGTGCTCGTATCGTAGTAGTTGTTGGTGTAGTTGTGACTGTAAGAATCCTCGGATGTTTCGGATGGCTGGATTCGCGCGATCGTGAGGTGCGATGACCGTGGGGGGAAGATGGGCGTCCTCGCATCTTCGTTTTCGCCCGCAGATACCTCCGTCTCCGTCTCGGACCACTCTGCGCCAGGAAATGTCCCAGGAACGGCAGACCGTCTCCGTATTATGATCGGAGGATGGGCGGGAGCCACTGGAGCATTTGGAGGCTCAGGAGTAACCGCGGCTGGAGCGCGGGTCGCCACGGTTGTGGGCTCCGAGACCAAGGTGCTGGCCGTAGATTGTATCGTCGGCGACGGCAAAAATCGCACTGTCGAAGTGCGTCTTTTCGAGAACATCCGAATAGAAAGATATAGGTCACGTCGGAGGCGACTCCACTGGCGCTTCATGCCCGTATCGGCCCAGACCGCTGGCGCTACGTCTGCCAGGGCCATGCCCAGGGCACTCCACAGCATTACTATCAGAAGTTTGACGATGCTCTCCGTGATAAGGAAGTCCACGAAGAGCCGAACACCATACGCCAGGTAGGGGTCGGTCGAAGTGGGGGCTTTGTTCATGAAGTGAAGCAGGACCACCCCCTCCCACAATCCGACGATGGTGCCGCTCAGCTTGATATTGTGGTTGGTGGCAGCATCGACGACGACACGTAGGACGATTCCGGCCACGATAGAGTACACGCCGTCCATTCCATGGGATCGATAACGGACGACGAACCCGGGAATCGTCGAGGCAGACACGAGGCTCATGGGTGAACACAACGGCGACAAGAATAGACTAGCATCCCATCATCTCAACATTTGACATCATTTTCACACAATGACACCGAACTTGCACTTGACTTCAACACTTCAACCGGTGCCATACCTTCTACCCAATCTCTACCTACGGTTGAACTGAGCCCTCGGTTTTTACGAAATCTGTCTTGGGTGTTAGAGAGCAGATCCGGTCACGGTCACTGTTGCTGAGCGATCGCGAGACTGAGTCCCTGACTTGAAGTGACTTCAATGACTTCAAGAGACTTCAAGTTCCTCTACTCGCTACACTCGTACGAAATGGCCCGAAATACACTGCTATGGCTCGTACCTCAGCTCGTTGATAATGAATCAACATCCGAGCTCCATTGTCTTGCATTCTTTGCGCCAACATGATCCGATGCTAGTACTAACCAGCCCACCCTATCGATATTCAGGGTTGCCTCGCGCTCCACGGCCGACTTAAAGGAACCTCTTTGTACTTCAAATGATGCCATGGCCACCTGCGCTGTTTTCCGAGTCCGGCTAGTAAGATTCAGTGGAGATTATCGGACGGCTCCCCTTCTTTTGTCCCTCGTTAATATGCGCGGTGTTCCTGTCGTTCGTATAAAGTTACCATCGTCACCCAGTGACATTAATGGTGGCCTCGTTCTGCCTAGCTGTTGTCTTATACTTATCTTGTGTTCTCACAGCACTGGTCGATGCTGCGAAGTGCACATGTACACACCTAGAAACCAGAAAAGAATGACGGTCCCTGACTCGAACGGAGCGAGCGCATTGGATCACCGCACTCAAGGCTGGTCTTTTCATGTTTCGAGGCGCCAGGCCTTCAAATTATATTGCCTGGTATGCAAACTCTCCCCACAATAGCGCAGTAGTTCCGAGCATCAACCTTTCTGATATAGGTCCTTTCAATGCTTCAGCATCCCTATACGATGGTCAGCCGCCACTGTCACCGTTCCAAGTCAAACCTCTTACGCAGAATGCAAGGATTTTGTCTATGCGCATATGGGTCGTGTCTCTTGTTTTTGAGTTGATGTTCAAAACCACCAGACCTAAACCACCGGGCATCTTACATTCCGCCTTTCTATCCTACCCAAGATGGGGCGCTCATTGTCCCCTGTGCCTGTTTATTCTTTCCTTGGCATCGCTGATACTTCAGTGCTTTCGAAGAGCCGCTCTGGCTTTGCTGCGGATTCCATGGTACACCTCCATACCGGGACTGGACCAAAGGTTTCCCTATTCCCCCTCTCAAAAGCCGATTTTTACATCAGATGCCCCGCATTTTTACGAGTCCACATTCTTCAAAGACTCGGATCCCAGGAGCGGACTTGGCGGCTGGGTAGAACAACTTACGAAATTCCAGGTTTATGATGGCGCATTCTCGGCGTCCTTTTCATTTCGACTGTCGTATCCTATTCCACTCACGCTCCGCAGGAACTTCACTCCCTTCCCTCCTCTCGATGTGTTATTTCCCGCCCCCGGTCTCGTCTGGAATCATACTCGCCCGGCGAATGCCTCATTCACCGAATAGGTACTTGACAAGCTTATTCATGGCTATGTGGGGGATTTCAAAGGGTTTCAGGCAAATACGGAAGGAGGGGAGGTGGGTACTTCTCAAGGTTTCTTAAGTATAGACAGGACCCGGCTATGATCGCATTTTAGTGTCCCCACACGAGTGTGCATTACATCTTAGGCCGGTGCGTAATTAGAATTCCTCTTGCTGGCACTGATCCTTCTAACTTCGCATCTCTAGCGATGGCGGAGGGATATGTCCTGTTGAAGCTCCCGCTGATTGCATTTCACGACCTACCTTTTCGCCCCATGGTTTGCTTCCAACTTTCCTGCCAGTGATCTCACTGGGCTCATTCTCGCCTCCCATAGATCCCTTTTTCTTCTTACACCACGCGGTCCGTTCTCACTTGTTATCTGCTATACGCAACTGACTACGCTCCAGATGGTCGATCGCATGTGGTTCAAATGGAAACAGAAGCACCAACTCAACAGATATGCACACGAAGGGGGATCTGTTCAGCGGTTAGAAAATGACACCATATTCGATCAATATCCAACCGAAGGCCCTCCCTTCTTGACAGTAAGTCCTTTGATTTACATATTCGCGCATGACGATCGTGACATTTTTTGTTGAAGGTCAATTCTCCGATTCCGCACCGGTGATGATCTCTGACATGATGAGCACGACTGACGGCCCTTCGCTACGTTTATGATTAGATTGTTGTCCATGTGCTTACGAGCTTTGTGATAAATTTACCAAAATCGCCTTCAAGTTGTTACAATTTTTTTAAATCGGTCTGGCGCAGCGCCGATTAAGAACGCCACGGTCAAATGAGAATGTGAGCCCATCATCTTCCACGCCAATATTCGCATTCCGCTCTCAGAGCCCTAAACCGATCACTTAACAACTCCGCCTCGTCCACCCTCTCCCAGGCCAGAATATCCTCCGATCTCCCGAATGGTGAAGAAGTTGACTTGATGAAAGTCGTTTTCATGACGAGTATAGGCCCGTGGGTATTTGGTCTGTGAAGCAGCCGACTCGCTCGCCTATTGAGAGGTTGCGCGGAGAGAGCGTTGTCGTCCATGTAAGCTTCGTAACTTGTGTGTAGGCGGCCAACACCAACACCCGCAGGTCTATCATTGGCCTATGACAGCGTCAGTACGCAGACTCGGATGAATTCCACAAAAGAGTTGACAGACATAGGCGACCTGGTCTTCTGAATGCAAAACGACGGAATCGGTCAACGAGCATCCCAACAGGGCAGCTATCTGCCACTCGATGTTAGGCCCTCGAACAAGTTCATGCTGGGTCAACGGCTCTGCCTCGGACAGCGGAATGAGCAGAAGCCGTAATTTGGGTTCAGTTCCAAACAAAGGGTGGGAGGTTAGAGCTCGGAAGATCGCGTCTCTGTTAGACGAGAAATAGGGTAGAGGAATGTCATGCGCCCGAGCTAGAGCTCTCATCACGTCGATCGACCTGGAATGCGGTTGGTTTGTGGATCGAAGAGACAATTTAGGTTCTCACATAGTACTTGGGTTCATGATTTTTGCCTGAACAGAGTTAAGAGCAGTCTGACATTGCACATACTGAGGACTCTTAGGGACACATGTGTCCATGGCCATTTGATGCGACTCGATGCTTTCAGGATAACACCCCAAAGCCTGTAGCGGACATTAATTACATTTCAGGGAAAGAGAGAGAAACATATTCTGACATCTTCGCAGGCACCTTTGCGGTACCAAGCTTTGGAGTATTTCAGATCGATCTCTGTAGCCTGTCAAAGCCTTCAACCATACATAACGGTTGAATCTACACTGAACGAGCATTTGTAGCATCGGAAAGACCATCCTGGTATCTGGACTGGAGCGTCAAACTGCACTTTACTCACGAGTATGCTGTGGACTTGGACTGACCGTTTCAACTCGAGGTAGCACGCGGCGCGATTGCAATACAACACAATATTTTTGTCATTCAGTTTGATAGCTTCAGAGTACTTGCGGGCAGCGCCGGCGTAGTCCTTAGATGCGAAGAGGGCATTGCCCGCAGCTTTTAATTCTTCGGCCATGACGTACGGGAGCAAGAGCAACAGTCGCACGTGTTCGGTTACTTCAAGAGGTAACAATGTTACAATCAAAGCTATCTTAAGCCATACCCCTTGGTAGACATTCCAGGGTATGGTTTACCACAGATTTATGGGTTTTTGATTGGGAAACAAGTAATTTTGGACCCGAAAATCTATGGCTTTTAACAGGTTATGGGTTAGCAGAGCTCGGCGGCCTATGGGTTAAGACAGGTTCGACTGTGGTACTAACAACTAGACCACACCTAAGTCTTATATTTACACAGAGACGGATACAATACGTAAACATTTAAACAACCAAAGGCCTGATCGATGATCGGGGCAGAAATTCATGTTGGAAGTTTGGACAGCGACAGCCACAGAAAGTATTTAGATTCGACAGCCAACAATTTATGTAACAAGCTAAAAAAATCGCGATAGCCATCCTGAGGAAAATAAGGTCCAAAACACGGTACGAAAATTGTCGCCATATGCGTAACACATAAAGGAGTGGCTTGAGATGAATACCTAAATCGTAACTAACCATTTTTACAACCAAAACACGTACATAGACTACAGTATATACTTGAAGTCAGGCGCCCGGTCACCCATCTCTCGCAAGAGTTTCTTAGGATACAAATCCTTGTCGCCTCTCTCCAACGCAGCACGCACGGCTTTCTCGCGACGACTGTTGATGCGTTTATATATCAGAGCGACTGTGGGAACGCAAATCAAGCCAATTCCCGCAAACATAAGTTCACAGGCGTCTTTTCATCGGATTAGAAATCAGGGTTGGGGAGCGCAAAAAAAGATCACGCACGTCCGACAATGAAATGGGGTTTATCTTGGCTGCGATATATATTGCTCGCAAAGGCACCGCTGTACCAAATTGTGAGGATGCAGAAGTTGTTCTTGTAACTCGGAACGTACCCGAAATGCCCGATCCCAATCTGAAACGCCATCCCCACGGCTCGCTTATATTGCCCAGATAGGTTGTTTCCCGCCCTTGTGCATTCAGCAGCAAGCGAAGTTTACTAGAAATTTGGACGCACCAGGCAATGATACCAGGGACCGCAGCGTAAGCCCCAGTGACGCAGAAGAATGTTCCGAAATATTTAACACCTTCCACAGAACGAATGAGGCCCCGACGCGAAATACTGCGAAGTTATACCTGACGGCGCGTTTGAGATGTTGATGGAATAACCAGTCAAACACATGAGGAATCCCGCTATGATGAACGGATATCGCTTTTGCATGCGGTCCGAATAATATGCAAAAATGAATAGAACGATCGCTATGAAGCACTGAGCCCCGCCCGGCATAAACAGAAGATAGAAACATACTAGCAACAACCTGAAACACGGAGGGCATTCACTGAAAGGACCTCAACTGTGTTGAAAAACTTACGTAGGGTGGAACCGTAAGCAAGTTCGAGATTGCGGGACTGTGCCCAAATCTCGAGAACGACAACATGTGAGCCTAAGAAAACTTCAGAGGCTCGTACTTACGTGCTAATGATTGTCCTTTTCGAACATTAGTATATTTACATTATATCGAACATTCAAGCATAACTTACGGCAAGAACAAGGTGATTCCATATACTAAGAAATAGGAGACGTGTCAGCCTGCATCATGAGATTCTGGGGAAAAACTCGTACGATTCGTGATGATGGACATATAAATCATCATATGCAACCAGACCTGGAAAGGCATCAATATAACGGTCGGTAAAAAGGAGCAAGTTTTATATCTACCTGCCAGTCGAGTAGGGCTTGGACGAGATGCCTCATCTCGAAATGTTCTTCCTCGCCCACAGACGAATTGTCGTACTCTAAGGAAAATGTCAGTCGGGACGGACACGATTAAACGGACACTTACTCTTCCTCCAGATAACAAAAGACCGTTCCTCTGGTGTCAAGAATGTGGCCGAGATAGGGAAATCAACCAGAACTGGAGACACTAACGTTACCGGTTAATTGGAACAGAGAAAAATTAATACGTACTGAAGAAGGCCAGGCAACCAACGACGACCGTGGCGATCCCTTCAAGGATAAAGATCCAGGACCAACCAAGCATGGCACGAGTGCCGCTCATGAAACTAATGCCGTAAGCAAGGAGCCCGCCAAATGCTCCAGCCAGAGATGCGGCCCCGAAGAAGAGGCCAATGCGCCACTGCAGCATATGACGAGGATACCAAAGGGTAAGGCTATTAGGACCGTGTTATGGAAAATACAAAACTGAAAACCGAAAAGCTCGTCATACTAGTAAACAACTCCCCTAAAAATCAAACTTTCAGTAAATATTCGCCAGCTAGACACAAATAATTCTCACGGGAATAATCCAGCCTCTGCGACTCCCAAGCAGATGCGGACCCCGACAAGTTGCGGATAACTGCCGGTACATACTGAGGTTTCAATCGGCCGACTTTGTTTTGGCTACGTACGTCTTAACAAGTCCCATTAGGGTCCTATTGAAAAGGACGTTCAGTATCAAACCAAATCAAGCGGAAACAACGGACATGATAATGCCCCAAACTACCTTTGGATATGGGTATTAGTAGCAGATACACAGAGACAGATGCTGAACACACCGTTATCCCCGGCAGCCACCTGCACATCACCAACGTGAGCTTGGATCGACGAACCGCACAGCGGCGCTTACCTCGAAGGCCGGAACCGCTTGAGGACCAAACTACGATTGGGGTCAACTTCGGATTAGGAGTAGAAATGGATGTGGCACCAACTTCGCTGGGCATTCAAAAAGACAGTACGGCTGAATTCAAAGCATCAGATTCGCGTTTTAAACAACAATATAATACGTGCAATGAAGTACATCGTCTGGGATGAGATGAGCAGAAGGCTACAGCAACAACTGCAAGTTTACACACCAATGCGATGTTGTATTTGTTTCCGGTGAGGTTCAGCTGTGTCTCGAGTCCTTGTAATCTTGCATTACCTGAATACCACATGATTATGGATGGAGTAAAATTTATGTTAGACCGAACCGATGTTTCCTGGAATAAATAATCCGTGAATCACTATCTGAGCGCAGAGCTGAAGACGAAGAGTCACCTCGATCCAAGAAGGATAGCAAGTACATCAGAGAGAGAATCGGGACAAGCCTCAAGTCTATCCTGCGCCACAGTCTGCGTTCTTCTTCTGAAGTGAGCGTTGGCGGGGGCGGCAAAGACGACTCTCCTCCGAAGTCGTACGAGCCCGAGTCACCATCCTCGAGGTGCGAATCGGACAATTGTTGGAGGGATTTATTATCCGACTTCTCCTCAGCGGACATGACAGGGAGCAAAGGAAAGATCAGTCCAGGGACCTGGGTCAGCTGGCATTTTAGGTTGACCGGCCCACGAGAGGGCCGGATTGCGAGGGAATGGTGCATATAGTGAACAAATGGACGTGTGAAGAGCTTCCCATAACGCAAATAGAAGCCAAACGGAGACCCGCGAATTCTGAGGTCGTGGCTTTGTATGGTATGGTTTTGGATGAGAAGGGAGAGGCGAAGAGGTCATGAGCCTTCAGATTGGCATATCATGGGGTGGACATCTGCCCTTGCTGTCAACAGCTAAAATGTCGAACAGATACTGGCCAGATAATCCAAAGCTATATTTGCGAAGAAGATGTATGCCGACCGCCGAGATGATTACAGCGTTTGCGGGAAACCTTGGCCGCGCCATTTTTTTTTGGAAAAAAAATGGACAGGATCTGGCTCGCGGAACAAGGTAGGCACGGTGCCGGACGTGCCGAGAGCCGCATATAGTATTTTATTTCGGATTTTTTTTGGCTCTGGTGTCATATGTGGAACAAAAAATTATTATTCAAAAATTATTCAAAAAGTCCTTGGGCCACTTGGAGTGTTCAGCAGAGACAAATCTTGCAAGTTTGTGTAGTCTACTTGGAAAGTGCTCAGGTTTAGTTTTGCCGATCGCGTGATCTCTTTTCCTTCGCGTACGTTCGAACCTGCCAGCACGCTATATGCTTTTTCATTTTGCAATTTTGTTTCTCCCTCTCTCACGTCTCAATAGACCTCCGACGCATCCCGCATTTTTCCTTCATTTTTGTTTTGCCATGTGTATACATTTTTCTTCCCGGATTTAACACTTCCACCCACAGTACCCAAACATGTAAAATTTCTCTTGCACAATTCCTTAGATCCTTAGGCTGGTATTTCTGCAGACACCCCTTCCCATGCTGAATCTGAACCTAGGCAAGGTATTCAAATTCATTCCTCACAAATTCCCAACTCAACGCAAGATGTGGATCAGATTATATTGTGCTCACAGTGTTCTGCAAGTCCTCCCACGAATTTAGCTTCTTTTTCACTAAATTTGGCTCATTTTACTGGCCTGTGGCACTCCCCGACTCGTTCGAGGCCCAATTAATTTTACCCATGCCCTTGTGAACCAGATTCAGTGCAAAACACTCTTTTATTTTTATTGAATTTCCTGTGGTTCCGGGGGCTATTTGGGCCACTTTTTTCGGCCTGCGGCGCAATGGTTCATCTATAATCTCAAGTTGGACCATACAACGTCCCCCAGCATGGCAGACTAGTGCAAAACTTGAGAAACAAGGTGGAATAGGGGCCTGGGAATGAGCCTGCGGCACGCGCCGCTGACAGCCCCAGGCCCAATTGGGCCTGGCTTGACAGCGGCATGTGCCTTTGACAGCCTCAGGCCCAATTGGGCCTGGCTTGACAGCTCCAGGCCTAATCGGGCCTGAGGTTGTTCCACACATGACACCAGAGCCTTTTTTTTTGGCGCGGCCAAGGTTTTATGCAAACGTAATCTCGGCTCCAGATCTTTACGGGGTTCGGCGGACTTTGAAGTCGGAGGCAAAATTCATCAAAAATCCCACCTCAGCACCTGACAAGGTAGAGCTATATCCGAGCTCGACTAGAAATGGGAGGATGAGGTGAAAGGTGAGGACAGAGAATGGAGGGAAGAGAGGTCTTTTGTGTGTGTGTGTGGGGCTTGGCCGTCCCGGCCGATTTGGTGCTCTTTGGGAAGGCAGCGGCAAAATCCGGATCGGAAAAGGACGGGACGCGGGACGGCCAAACCCGTAGCCGAGGGTCATGTCGGAAGGAGACCCAAAGCTACCCAAGCGTAAGCTCAAAGGAAGAGGGACCGGAGGTTGGGGCTCGAAAATCGAAGTTTTATGTAGAGAAAAACGAGGAAAACTGTTCTTTTGCGGGATGAAAGTCTAAGGCAGGTGGCTGTGCGTTGATAGATCTAATCTAATCTACAACGCGCAGCCAAAGGAAAAGGTCTCAGTCTACGGAACCGCTCTTCCTTGTCTTCCACTCAGGCCGACTCGCGAGCTCGTCTCGCCTGAGCTCCCAATCGGTTTGTGACAAGGTCACAGGCGTCACAAACTGTATCTCGGACCGACTTTCGAACATTAAGACATCTACGAGGGTCGAGAAAGAGCAGCAGAATTTCAAGAAGCTAAAAAAAATGTAACATAAGGCGATGGATAACAATTTTCAAAGAAACAAACAAGACAGGCAGCAAAAAAGGCTGAATTCTCAGTGGGTGACTTCCCATAAGCTTAGAAAATGGTGTCCGATTATCTGGACTTTTTTCGCCGGGATGCCGAGGCAGCTGTCAGGACCCCATCGGACTGAGATCTCAATTTGATGCGACCTTGGGCCTCTTCAGACTTTAATTTTATTTGAATCTGGAGAGGGGTACCCCCCCCTCTCCAGATTTATTCTTGCTTGAATAAACGGGTTCGGACTGCGATTTCGCCTCATTCGGCTGCATGTCACATAAGTTACGGTCCCTTCAGCCGGTATAGGAGCTGGCGAGGGGGTATTTGGTTATGTTAGGCAGAGTCACCTTGCCAGTCGTGGCCGCACTCCACTGCGACGCCCTCTCTCCCTCGACAACCTCTTTCTCACTGATTTCCTCTTCTGTGGTGATGTCTGTCTCGACCTGACAACCTCGGGCCTCTCGGTAGCATAATCAGCAGGCGCTGACTGTTGTCCACGACTTCTCATTGGCGACTGCATCCTTTCGTCCTCCATCTCTTCTTCTTCCATGTCCTCCAGGCTTTGATGATGTATAGGCACGTCAATATCCATTGCGAAGAAGATGAGAACACGTTGTTGGAAGCTCAGACGCGTTGATGTGGTCTGTTTATCAACAATATTGACAGTGGCCACGGTGGGCCAAATACCGAGGCGGAAAATTATAACGCTACACTCTATTCAAATGTATCTCTTGTGGGAACTCAGAGAGATTAGATTTTCTGAATAAACAGACGTGCCGTCATCGTTCGGCACCCCTCAAGTAAGCTCAGATAATCGGACACCTTTTTCTAAGCTTATGGGAAGTCACCCAGTTGAATGCATCAGTAATAGTGCAATTTCCTTTTGGGGCTTTTACGGCTTTTTTAGCCCGTTTTGCTTGTGCACAAGCTCATCAGACAGAAAAGACCCACAAGCCGAACAAGCAAGACTGACGAGTCTGAGTTGATGCCTTTCTTTTTGAAACAAAATCTTGCGAATAACTTGCATCTTAGTCTTCCTCCCTGAATCCGTGGAAAACAGCAATCACAAAAAGAAAAAAAGCAATTGGGCGTGTTAGCGGGTGGGGAAATATGGACAAGTCTTTCAAACTCCGCCCATCACGATGCCGATTGTTGACAGATGGCAACGGATGGCGTGACTTGCATCAAATGGTTGGTCGCCTCTTTCCTTTTCCCCCCATTTTCTCCACTTGCTTCCCGCCTCAATCCGTGTCTCTGGGGCCCTTTGCCTCGTCTGACCATAGGCCAGTTCTCCAGCTACCCATACAGGTGTCTCGCAAATCCGTCGGCCCTTTCGCCTCATTTTTTCCAAGCTCTCAAGATTTTCCGCCTATTGCTTCCAATTTCTCAATTGCAGCACGCCTCTCCAATGCCCTCACTCCTCAATGTCGCTGCCCAGCCCGTCGCCGCCGACGTACGCGTGTAGCCGCACTACCTAGGGCTCAGTGCGTCGCGCAGCCTAGTGCCCGCGCCCCTCGACTCGACCGCGAGCGGCGTCATGCCGCCGTGACCGCGCGCCACAGACCATCACAATTTCCAATCTGTTTTACCGCGCCTCGCACCGCCGCGTCTACCCCCGGTCGGGTTTGGATCTATTAGTCGCATCCCACACTCCCTACCTACGGCTGCATTGCAGATCACCTGTCGTTATCTCTTCCTTTTTTAAGTTCCCTGCCCCGCCCGGCTCGACCCTTCTTTTTTCGTGCCTTTCCTACTATATTCCACCATCATCCGGGCCTTTTTATGCCCCACATTATTATATGTAGCTCAATATATTGAAATACTGCATATTCCTTGTGCCTCTTGTGGCTTGTCTAACTTTTCTGGCTTGCAGCGAGTTGCTTGTCAGATTTTTGACATAGCTTGTTGACTTGTCAGCTTGTTGGCTTTTGGGCTTGTACAAGCTTGTACAAGCGTCTACAAGCGCCGGCAAGTAAGTTGTTAAAAACCTGATGTGGGCACCATAATTCAAAAAGAGAGTTGCAAGAAAGCATGAAGAACAACATAGAAATGTGGGGTGCGTCATTATACAAGGATCTACAAATATGGCTTCCAGGCTGATACTAGAGCTTACAGCCCTTTTGGAAACTATAGAGGGGTTTCGTAAATCGTTGATGCTCGATTTTTGCTTACCTCTGTTTGCGATAGCGTCATCGGCTCCACACTGCCGAATCGTGTTTGTCTTCTGTGAATCTTTCTGGGTACATGATATTTTAGTTAGTTGCCGCTATTAATGTTTCTAGCTCTTTATCTCAGTCTATTCAGGCCGTCATTATCACAGTTATGCCCACTGCAGGAAAGCTACACTCAACTTGCAGCCAATTGTGGAGTCACGGCACTGTACGGCAGTGTGGAGCTGGTCTTAGCCGATGACACTATCGCAAACAGCGGTAAGCAAAAATCGAGCATCAACGATTTACGAAACCCCTCTATAGTTTCCAAAAGGGCTGTAATAGAGCAAGTATAGCAAAGCTCAGGTCGATCCGAGTTGTTGTGGAAGAGAAAAAACAAAATTCAGCAGTGGAGGCTGCAAGCGTGACTCACTGCGCCAGACGTTCGAGGGCAATGATTCGCCATCAGATTTTCATCAATTTCTGCCTCGGATCATTCCAACCGGTCCGAAGGACCGCCGCTACTCTGCCTGCGAGCGCCAGCGCCTTAGAACGTCTGGAAACGAGACTAATGCAAACGCTGTAAGTAACATGCCACTACTTATGTGTGCGAATCTAACACTCATAACGTTCACTGCCTCGGAAAAGCTGGACAGACATCTGAAGATTCTCAAGAAGGCAAGGTTAGCTATGAATGGGCCGAAATGATATTCAGCCTTTTCAGAGGAGTTCCATGCAACGGCCAAGATTATACTTCAAGACAGCCTGACGAGCACACGTTGGATACCAAAAATCTGGACACTTTTCAATATTCCCACGCTTTTCTGTGTAAGCCAAAGTGATTCAATTTTTGGACCAATTTTTTTTTCAAAACTTTGTCCGGACTCCGGTATCCGACCTCGAAAGGGATAATCATCGGCCCCTGACGAGGAGTAAATGACTGAGTTAGTGAGTTTCAGACTCCGACACATCAGTGTTATGTAAGACACTCCTCCGACTCTCCAACTTGCAAGTCTGTCTGAGCCTTCCAAGACGCGTTGGCTATGGAACGGTTGCACACAGTAGATAAGGGAAAAAAATTGGCATATCAAACAAGGATGTCTGAAGGAAGTACAGGCACCGCGGGAGCTCCGGCATTAATGCACGAGCCTCACTGGCAGGCTGTGCCAGTGTAAGTTTAAAAGTTAGTAACTAAGAAGGGTGATCGGAGGAGGTGTAGAAATGAAGATCTGATGAAGGATGCGGAGGAGGTCATTGTGGAGTAGCCGCCGCAATGAGAACGAAGTTACACGAAATTAAGTACCGTTGACACGGAGTTCCGGAAGCGGCGGTTGGTGCTGATTTTGGAGTGTGTTACTGTCAGCGGCTCAGCTTACTGAGTCTTGTTCACTCGAAAGAAAGACTTTTGGGATTTACATACATTGAGGAAGATTACTAGGAAAAGCGGACAGAACTTCATTGTTAGTCGCGACCAAAATGCTCTTGATAGCACTGCTGCGCAGCCCGGATGGCGTCGTATTCGAATATGAAAGATTGTAGCTCCTGCGCTGTAGAGTGATATAAGAAAGAGTAGGTGAAAGTCAACTGTGACTCACAGTTCAAGTAAGTTCCCGTTTGGATGGATCCGCCGCCTGGGCGACAGACTCCTTGTTGATGCGTTCTCCCCGCTCCTTGCGAAGAACCTGGTACACTTCAAGCCGGGCGGGGATATCTTCCCTTCTGGTGCCTGCAGGGAACAAGCAGCCGAGCGCGCCTGCCTCTTCGATCGCTATCGCTGCGCCTTGGCCGAGGAACGGAAAGGTGGCATGTGCAGCATCTCCCATGAGCACAGTGCGCCCGCGTATCCACGTAGGCAAGAGCGGCAATGCCCTTAGCTGCCACTTGAGAAGGGGGTTCTCCATGACGTCTAGGACACGCAGAAACTTGGGGTGGAAGTCCTTGAAGTGCTCGATGAGTTCTTCTCGAGTTCCTGCGGAAGACCAGTCTAAAGCCAGATTACTACGTTCCACGATGGGCAATTAAAAACTACACTGGCCTGGATCATCTTGGTGGTAGTCTGGGTATAAGCCCACAAAGTTGATGAGGCTGCCACTTCGGCACGGGTAAAAAAATAACATCCGAAGTGGGCCTCTTCCTTCTCCGTAATGCTTCGGGCCCCGGAAATGCCGTCTGTGAGCCAGGCAAACTCGGGGGTTCCTTGCAGCTTTGAGGCGTCGAAAACGGCGCGGAAGCAGGACCAGTTTGAGGCGGGTGCCTCCTGAGTGTAGCCGATCACGTTGGTGCGTATAGCAGACTGGAGGATGAATCAGTGCGGTCAGAGTCGAGGTAGAAACAGCTGTTTACGTAGATCCGTCGGCGCCGATGACAAGATCTGAGTGAATTATGCTTCCATCCACCAAGGTTACCGCTCCGTTCTCGGTATCGCATCCTATTACTTTGTTTCCGAGGCGAAGCTTTGCGGGCGGGCCTTCACCTTCACCAGTTGCCTGGCGCTTTAGCTCTTCGTAAACATCATTCCGGTGGCAAAGTAGGCCCTGCTTGATCTTAGTAACAAATTCTGGAGTGCGGGAAAAAACCTACGCGACCACTCTGATTTACCAGCCAAGGTTTAGTTGTGGCTTCTCCACTTTTGGAGTTAAACAACACATTCTAGAACAAATCACAGGTAAGGAGTCGGAACACTTGCTTCAGACAGAATGGAGTATACCCCATCGTAAGAAACACCCTTCAAATTCTCTTTTTTTACCCCGAGGTATTCCAGCACATGCAGTGCATTGCTTTGCACGCCAAGTGCGGCGCCGACTTCGGTCTTGATTTCTGAAGTTTCAAAAATCTAGATGCAAAATTCTGTCAGTAATGGCTATTGGATTGAATGGTCGAGCGATACACACCTCCACAATGTGCCCGTTACGTCTGAGTGAAATGGCGGCGGTCAAACCAGCCATACCCGCACCAACTATGGAGACAGTTAAAGGTTGAGTGGAATTTTCGTCAAGTGCCATTAGAGGCAGTCAGAGTAGAGGATTCAGTCGAGGATTCCGACATGATTCTCGGAATTCTTTTGCATCAGAATCAGTCAGAATCCTGTGAGAATCACACTCAATTCTGACCATCATTTTGAAAAGTGATTCTCCATAGGATTCTGCGTGTGATTAAATCCCTGTGATTCTTTAAGTGAAGGGATCATTAATCTTCGTTAATCCGAATCCTTGAATCTTTTCTAAATCACCTCCAGATGTGATTCGAGGATTCTGGTGTGATTCGGGATTTGAGGGATTCTCCCACGCTTGAATAAATCCAGAATCACATCAGAATCGAGGACAAGAATCACGCCTGAATCCTCTCCTCTGACTGCCCCTATTTTGTTAAGATACGTACTTACCCTGGCAAGCTTATCTTAAATACCATCCACCCGAATCATACCCTTCTCAAAACATCCAGATGCGAACGCCCTTAATTCCCAGCTTTCTTACGTAGCAACCTGACTACAGCAACAGCGGCAGAATCGGATCTCAAGCGACCGTCGACAAGACCCATTACTCTTGCATGTGATCAGGAAGCTAGGTATGACAATGTCAGATTGACGCTCCCAGGCCAATGAAAGAGACAGAAGCCAACTTTGATTCTAGTCATCATGATGTATGGTAAACGCCAGCCCCAGCCGATACCAATGATTCATGAAGCATTAGAACATCTTTGACTCTCCGGTCCGATCAGAGTAGGAAGATTCTGAATTTCTGACTGAGTTCTGTAGGTCTACATGTACAGACCGGCGGGATTGGCAGGAGCAAACACAGGGCCATCATATCTGCATCCGTTCTCTTCATCCTGCCACCATCTCTTCTCCCGCTCGACCCCGACTGTTCTCTCGCCATCTGGATCTTTCGGACCCCCACCCACCATCCCTTTTTTTGTCTTGCGATGGACGCCTTTGTTTCAGATCTCCTCCGAGTCCGAGCCTTGCGACCTTCATCTCGGCACCTTGGGCTTCACAGATCTGCATACTGTGGTGACTCGGACTCCCTGAGTCTACCCGCACAAACTCCTCTTATCCATGCGTCGCTCGCTGAACGGACGCTTGGCCTCGACCGCGACGTCCTTGACTCCACACTCGCCCTCGCCCCCGCAGACCTAGAGGCATCGAGTCCGACTCCAGATACGCACCGTGCATCGAGAACTCCGAATGCGCACCGTGCGTCTCGTCCAAATTCGAGTCGAGCCGCCACATCTCTCGACCGCGTGCCGACCACGCCCGACTGTGCTCGTTCTCGCGCCCAACTCGACGGGGATCCGCATCCCAGTCGATGTGCACACTCCCCAAATTGCGGCCTTGCCGCTGCACGCGTTCGCGCGCATGTGAACCCGCCGACGCGGACTCGGATGTGCGCGCTCGGACGCGTGCGGGGCATGCTCGTCTGAAGAGCTCCAAATGTACGCGTGCAGTGCACGGGCGAACGCGCGGATAGGCACAGACGTGCCGACGAACGGCCGCCCCCACTTCTCTCCAGTCGCACGTATCGTGGCCATTTGCCGGGATGCTGCGAGTCGGGACTAGCAGACTGTTATGGAACCACGAACGTCGTCGCTCAAGTTCGACGGATCTGCAGTCCTTCCTGTATGATCACCGTCCCTGTTCCGACGTGCTCGCAGTCCGAACTGACTCTTTCCCTCGGGTTTCATTAGGTTAGAACACCGCGTGGTGCGGTCGTTTGTCAGCAGTTTGGGCCCAGAGACGGACCCACAGAATCCATCTTCCATATGGCATTCCGAACTGGCAGTCAGGCTCCAAGCTTTGCTCAAATCATCTGCAGCATTCCTTTCCACTGGCTTTTTTCCTTCATGGGATACTCTGTATTCAAAATGCCTCCTAGGATAAGGCTCGATAACTTGCAAAGCTCCTTGTCAACATTGATGGGATCATACAACGGGGATCTTGAGCCCACAGACGGACCCTCAACATTTACCGTTGACCCCGGACCTGGACTTCGAGTGTAGTACATAAGGCGACCCAGCTTGCATTCTGCACAAGGGGCGACCGGCGACCACCGGCGTTCTCGGCCAGATCAACCCCCCGGGAGGGCTCGTGGGAAAGTTGAGCTGCACCCTGCGGGTTCCAACATCTGAGGGGGGCAGAAAAATCAGAGAAGAAATAGAGGATTGGGAGAGAGTCTGAGAGAGTGCACTGGAGCCTGCCCCATTTTTTATGTCTCTCCTGGATAGACTCGAGAAAGAAACGAGCAATTGTAGGGTCAAGCACTGCCACCTTCCCACGACCCCTACCGGGGGTTTGATCTGGCCGAGAACGCCAGTGGTCGGCAAAATGTTATTGATGGTGCTCACCAAAAGGCCGGGGATGTGACTGGTATCGCCCCTTGATTCTGCACCCTAACATGTCTGTAGTTTTTATAACTGGTTGCTCCAACGGCGGCATTGGCGCTGCATTGTAAGCGGGCAGCTTATTCCGTGTGCCCAGGCCTGACCATTGGGTATAGGTGCAGATCCTTCCTCGCAGGAGGACATATCGTATACGCCACGGCGCGTTCGATCGAGGCCATGTCCGATCTTGTTCATGACAATGTCCGGAAGCTTGTTGTGGATGTGACGGACGACTCGTCTGTTGAAAAGGGAGTGGAGCAAGTTTACGCCGAGACAGAGGGCATCGATATCCTTGTTTCGAATGCCGGGTACTCTCACATAGGTTGCAGCGATCTTGTGTTTCTCTTTCTGAACTCACATCTTCCGTTATACAGGTCCATTGCTGGATACTCCGTTTGAAGAAGGAATGAAAGTCGTGCAGACGAATTTCTTCGGATTTGTCCGTCTCGTCAAGAACGTTGTTCCGCGCATGGGGAAGCGAGGAAAAGGCACTGTTGTTGCCATCGGCTCCATCTTGGGTGAACTCGCAACCCCGTTCCAAGGCTTCTACAACGCCAGCAAGGCCGCGTTGCACTCGTACACGGAGACATTATGCATGGAATGTCAGCCCATAGGCGTTCAAGTTTCGCTCATAGCGCCGGGCTCTATCAGAAGTAACATATCCGTTGTAAGTTGAGATTTTCTCGACACGAAACAAAGATTGACTAAATATGTGGTTAGAAATCCGCGTATACCGTCCCAGAAGGATCGTTTTACACAAAATTGGAGAAACAGATCAAACACGTCATGTGAGAGCCTTTCGATTTCGAACGACCTATTCTAACTTTGATTTATCTGAATCCTTTTAGGTATCAGAGCCAGACTACAGAGTACGGCGTGATGGACACCGACCAGTTTGCAAATATCGTGGTTGAAAAGATATCCTCGCCGACTCCTCCACAATATCTCACTCTCGTGGGTTCACCACCAGGTGGTGGATATTGAAGTGGTTGCGCCGCACGACAGCTGAAGCTTTGATTTGGACCATGGCACAGAAAGAGCCAAGCCCGGGAGTTACGGACCTATGTAGTGTAAACCTGAGCATTCGAAGTGCAATGCAACTCTAGTCTTTGTTTTTCAATTTTGGTGCGAACTGGAGCGCTGTAAAAAGAGGTATGAGTAGGTAATATATCGATATCTCGTCGTCCCATCGATAATTCGATCAGGGTCCATACACAGAGCCACACTTTCTGATTTCTCGAACTTCGGCCAATCGACTGTCGGGGAAGCGAGACAAGTCCATTAAATTTCGCCTTGTCCAGGATGGTGGCTGTGCTCAAGTGAAGCAGCTGCGACGCAAGCGTGCCTCGCCTCGGATCGCGGGCGCACGTCGGCGATCTGTCCCCAGCCCCTGCGCGTCATCGCGATGCAAATTTGTCCACTGCCTTTACATCGCTGGGACACAATATTAATGCCTATCTGCCACAGCCCCTGACGCTCTGTCCGCTCATGCCCACTCCGCCGACTGCCTCTCCTCCGTTCCGCTTTCGGCTCGGCGCGTTGTCCCCGCCGGCGTCAAGCCGGCATCCGCTGCGCCCTACCCGACTACCTTCCTTGTCGCGGCCATTGGACCGCCCAGTCGGTTCGTCATGTGCTCTCGCGCGGCCGCAGTTGAGTGCAAGTCGAGTGTCGGGTGCGTGACGGCGGTGGCCACCGTCATCTCCGTGGTGTATACTACCTCCAGATTCACCACAAGCTGAATGTTACATAAGTTCCGCGGCCAGTCCATATTCCAAACCTCAAGCCAACTTAAAAAGGTTCAACCTGTGTCAAAACCAACTTGAACATTCAACGGTCTACATATCATACGTAGAAGTGCCCCCAGGGGCCCACGCACACTATAATGGATATTGAAATGAAACGAAAATTCAACATTATTACAGCTCCCTAGACAAGATATAAATCATCAAGCACCATTTCTTGAACCATTTTCTGATTCATACTAATCCCAAGCTTCTTTGATCAAGTCAGCCCCCCTCTCTCCAATGATGTACGCCGAGGCTTGCGTATGAGCCGCAGGAATAAAGGGCTGCGGGGTTTGAGTGCAAGAAGTAGACAAAAAAAATGCAGCATACCAAAACTGAAAGATCAGCAATCCGGAGTCCAGTCAAACCCTTGACGCTCAGGTCTGGATCTACAACACCCCACGATGCGCCTTTGGGAGACATACTCGCCGTCCCGACAGGGTGAAACACCGTTCCGGTATTGCTGCGAATAAATTGGTCTAGCTGCGCGTCGGTCATGCTGCTGTTCACGCTGAATGTGGAGATAACAAAGTCGTTCCAGGCCGGTGCGGCAGCAAATCGCAATGCGCTTTTGACAGATTCGCGCATGATGAACATGTCAACCTCAGAGCCCAGTAGATTAGGGTTGATCAAGGGGACGGAAAGCGGATTGCTACTGTTCAATGTCACGGCGCCGCCTGGTAATGAATTAGAAACAGTATTTTGTGGACTTGACAGACATACGTGAGGCAGGAGATACCACAGCAGTGGTGACACCAAGATAGTTGCCTGTGGGTGGCGTGGGGCCAATGATGCCAGGTGAGATGATGAGCTCGAAGTGCGATGTATTTGGGCCTGCAGCAGGATCCGGAAAATGATTGAAAATAGACGAGTTGTCAGGGATTCGCAGCCATCCCATGTGGGTCAGCGGATTATCGACGAGAGGCCCCAGACGAGTTGTATTCCACTCAGTGAACTGTTCAGCCGCGAGACTGGCATTTCGCGCAGCTGTCTCAAACGTGTTGGTAGAGTTGACGAGCCAGGCCATCACAAGAAGAGAATGGTCGGATAGATTTTGGCCTACAGAGGGAAGGTTGTGCAGTGGTTTGATTCCGAGCGACGACAGGGTGGAGGAGTTGCCTATCCCGGAATGCAAGAGGATATTGGGGGTGCCGATGCTTCCAGCAGAAAGAATGACCTCTTTCTTTGCAGTTATCGTGGTTGGTTTCCCTAAGACGATTTGAGAGAGAGCTAGTTAGTATATCAGGATACAAGCTACCTTTCAAATCTTGGACAAATTCAACTGTGCGAAATGCGCCTGCGCCACTTTGAAGAACACGAGTCACTCGTGAGTGCAAGAGAACATGCAAATTCGGCCGGTTGATATATTGGGGACTGAGATATGATGTAGCTGAGCTGCTTCTCGACCCGTTCTTGATCGTGCTTGTCCCCAACCTTATTCCGGATTCAGAACATGTCAATGCGGAGGTGTGTTTATGTTATTGCACTTACCGATACCAAGCTGATACCCGGAATTCATATCAAGGTTGAACGGGAATTCGCTGAGTTCCTTGGTGGTCTGAATAACCCTAGATCAATCTCAGGATAGGGGATCCCGCAAGGGAGACCGTATTGATCCCATCAAACCCATGGACAGCAGGGTTAAATTGGCCAGTAGTATCGTGATGATCGGCGGGCGGGCTAAACCGTTCGTTCTGTTGCGGTAAATCAGAAGAGTTCAAATAAGCCCCACAAAAGTAAACATCACCTTTCGCATGTATGGTATCAGGCTGTCCCAGGACCACCGTTCGTCCGCGGCGGCCCGTGCGAACCTGTCAAAGTCCTCCTTTGATCCACGCGTATACACCATATAATCTGCATGTCCCATCACGTCACCTGGTTAGCGAAGATATATCATGGCAACGCACTGACGGAGCTGCTCCCTCCCAGAACAAATCCCCGGGGGTAAGCTATACTGCGGCCCCCAAGCCAACCTGGGGCGTGGTCGTGTAGTTCCAGTCTTGCGCTGTGTCGGGTGTCGCCTGAGTGCAGTACAACGGAACAATTATGTCCAGAACATCAACATTTCTGTGTATGCATGAGACAATTGGGAATTGTCGAAACGAAAAGGAAGCTTACGAGCCCCCTGCTTCCAGCACTAGCACGGAGTAGTCCTTATCTTCCGACAGACGGTTCGCAATGACGTTTCCGGCGGTCCCGCCTGGCATGGAGAACAGCAGTCAGTGCTTCAGCAGTGAGCCAGCTTCAGTGGGGGACAGGATGCAGTACCTCCAACAACAATGAAATCGAATTGCAGATTAAGCTTCGTCAAGTCCGCGACATCCTCGATGATGACGCCGCCGCAAAGCACGCTTCTCAGCGCGAGGAAACTCAAGAAACCGATCCAGAGCATAGTAGGGCGGTTGAGTAACCAGACGCCCTGCGCATCTCACGCTTTAAGCAATTGTTAGGTCCGTCTCCAGGGGCATGATGCCGAATAAGTCTTCCATTCGCTCAAGGGGTCACGGAAACCGTAATTCCGGATATAGACCCCTCACTCACGTGATATACTCTCTGGGGTCCTGCCCATGTACGTTTTGGGTGTACTTCTTGCAGATGCCCGATAGATGCCTCAACGTATCCATACCGCTGATGTAAAACATTGAAACAATGTTTCTGTCTCTTAAAATGTATTTTATTTCATGTACAGACAGATTTTTGAAGTATGAGAGGTTGTCGGAATTTGCCGTGTCACGTCAACAAGTGTAAGCAACACGCTCATCAGCTTCGTGTCTTCGCTCACGCGCGGAGTAGGGACGTCTAGGCATGCCTGGTCCCGAGGAAGCTCCCTACCTCCTTCTAGTCCTCCTCCAAACGAAGAAATTATTGCTCTCGGTATTCTCATGGGAAGCTCCACTGCTCCCTCCGCTAAATCACTGAATCCATCCACGTCCCACTCCTGTGGAACGAAACACATTCTCGATGATCTCACAAACACGGAACCAGAGCTTCCAAACGACAAAAGTAAAAGTATTCATCAAGTTGAGATTCAACCTCATTTATTGTTATATTAACTTCGTTCGAGCCATTAACATATCAGGATCCTGCAAATTAACCACCTTACACTCACGGTACATAGTTCTTAGTTCTTAACTACTATACATAGTCAAATCTTATATCATATCGATATCATACCTTCAAAGTACACTATTATATTTTTTGCTGAATACCTAGGGCCCTCGAGGTCTAGTTTTTTGAGGTGAGAATACAGATTTAGT